>CM058044.1:504720-546587 GCA_030169165.1 Centaurea solstitialis
CAATCCATAATTGTCTGAATAAGAGTCTGCAGAGAATCCAACAAAAACAACCTGAAAACCAAAAGAACTTAGTATCAAACATTCTAGATATTTAAGAAACAAAAACGGTACTGGTAATTCACTAATTAAAAGCATCAGCAAGTAATACCTAATAAACAGCACTGATAAGAGCATATGCCAGCATGACAATCGACAGTTCCAGGAGCATAAATAAGTAAATAATAACAGAATCGTCCTTTTTTGCACTATCTTCTTTCATAAAAATGGATAAGCTGAAAATGGTAGATGAAGAAGTGAAAAACCTGTCGAACTCTATTTAGAAGCTGGTGAAAAATCCAATGGTGTATATTAAATCCATGCTCGGGGACAATCTTAACATGATCAATGGATCTAGCTATTAGATTATATGCATAAATAGTGAGTCTATAGGTTTTGATACCAACATATCCGTGGTTGTTATTTAATAGTTCTAGGGAAAGCTCTTAGACACACTCGGTAGAAGCTTTCTCTCCAAATATGCTCAAACTTTTTCAAAACTCCATGAACATCTTGAACTCTACTCTAGTGACATCTTGTA
Organism: Centaurea solstitialis; assembly: GCA_030169165.1. NCBI lineage: Eukaryota > Viridiplantae > Streptophyta > Magnoliopsida > Asterales > Asteraceae > Centaurea > Centaurea solstitialis. The sequence continues at coordinate 505,298 of CM058044.1, forward strand.
AGCTCTGCAATGTAATACAACCAAAGCATATTAAATCAAATTGAAGTGCACTTTATCTACCTATCATATTTATCCATCAGCATTTAACATGAAAACATCATTCAGTATAGCACCTTAAAACACTTCTTATCCACCTACAACAAAGTTTTAATGCATAGTAAGTAGAGATAAAAAGCTTGCATATTAGTTGTTTTACATCCAAAGATACAATCCCCAACATAAACTACCACAATATAATGTAAGACATGAAATATTTAAATTACAATTGGGATGATGAGCATGCATCAATATATTTTTACACAACAATAAAGAGACCACGTACCTGAATGGTTTTTAGCAAAATAGGGACATAGTGGTTCACGCTCATACCCCCACATTGTAAACCAACATAGTATCTGGTCCAACACCTGAAAGACAAAAGGCGAGGGATATTCGTTCAAATATTAATTGGACTAAAAAAGACATAAAAAACATAGATATTCGTTCAAATACATAGATTTTTTCATCAATAAAAAATCAAAGATAATTATTTAAAATAAAAAAATGAATTTTATTAAATCTATTTTTATTGAATATAATAGCATGTTTGATGTTATCATCTTAAAAGTAGGACATTCATTAGAGACGACGAATTAAATAGTTTATGAAAAAAGATCAGAAAATATATACGAGATGTTATTGGAACATCTTCAATTTTAGCAAAAAAAGAAAAAAAAAACATCAAGAAGACCAAATATAGCGGTCCCATTAAAAGCCCTCCAACAGCTTTGCTAAAATAGCAAAAAATTGGTTTTGGTTTGTTAAAATGCTTTAAACGGTTTTGTTATCTCATTCTTTAAAATAGAAAAACATGAAGAAATCTCTAAATATAAAGAATTTTCTAAAATCTCTAAAAGTAGAGAGAAATATTATTTTAATATCCCCCACCAATAGCGTAATTTGATTGTTTAAAAGTTTTTTAAAATTTTATTGGAATAATAAATGAAATGTATATTTTAATAATATAAGTGATGAAAGAATCTCTATAATAGAAAAGTTGTTGAAAACAAAAAAGGTTTAGAGATTTTGACATTTCATTCTTTATTTGAGAAACAATATAGAAAAGTTGTTAGAGATTCCTCTCTAACAAGTTTATGATTCAATGCTCATCAACAGAAAAAAGTATGTCAAACTATTCCGTTAGAGCGGATTTGTAAAAGAAACATAAATATCTGCATTCAAATTTCCAGATCAATGTACAACTTTATGTAAGTAAATCTTTACAATGTCAAATGTTACAATACTCTTTGATGTTTCTTAATCAGATATCGTATAATACCAAAAACACAGTACTACAAATTTCTCTCTAAAGATATGATCATCGCTTATCTTCAAGAATGCCGACAAGGCACTTCTCCAACATGAACTCAGCATTCACCCAAGCATGGTATTTATCTAAAGAAACACGTTAAAGAAAATATTACACTCGCCATTTTTATATATATGCAAACTTGTACAATGCAATTGTAGCATTAAGTTTTAACAAGTTGTGCGTTCCAGGTCCTCACAGCTTTAGCCTAACAGGTAAGATGGTGGATATACTTGTAGAATAAGTGGGCGATCGGGGTTTTGACCCCATACACCATCCACTTACGATATACCTACCTCCCCATGGTGACTTATACCCTTTTGCAAAAGTTGTGCATATTCCAAAGCATTGGCAAAAATGCCAAGGGGCTTTCAACTTATGATAATAAATACTATTAAAGGACATGCTTGATGGTATTAGACTAGAAGGTATTCTTTGTATAGTTCAAGGTAGTTAGTTGGTATTCTTTGTATAGTCCAAGGGACTATTTTGTAACATCCACGTTTATATATTGCAATACAAGAGAAGGGGAAAGGCACGCATTCAGTTAAACTCTTTTATGGTATTAGAGCTACTCGCCTCCCCTTCCTCTCATCGATTCAATTGATCGGTCTCACCTTAAATTGATCGAACCTTTCCTCGCATCTTCGATTAAATTGATCAGTTTCAAATTCAATTGATCGAATCTTCCTCTATTGATCGGCCTTCTGAATTTCGGCGACCACTCTTCTGACCGGCGACCACCCTTCTGACCGCGACCTCTTTTCTGATCGGCGACCACTCTTATGCTCACTCTCACCGGAATTCCCACTCTTCCAGCCCGTCTCTTCATGACAGGCGACAGCAACCCCCCTCCCACCTATGGAATCCATCCTGCCACCACCGTTACCAACATCAAAAATCACATTCCCCTCGTTCTAGGTACCGAAGAAGGAAATTACAACAATTGGGTTGCCCTTTTTAAGGTCCAATGCACCGTTTGTAAGGTGCTCGATCACATAATCCCGCCCGATGCCGCCCCTTCGGAACATGATGAAGAATGGCTCTGTCTCGATGCCATTGTTTTACAATGGATTTACAGTACCATCACAACTGATCTCATCAGTCTTACGAGACAAACAGGTGGTGATTGGCAGTCACTTAAAAAATGGAAGCTTATTGGGTTGTTCCGACAGTGACGTTCATTCACCTTTACAATGTTTTGTTATTAATTTCAAGTGTAAAAACATGATCTCATCAGTCTTACGAGAACATGTTACTTTCATGTAAACCCCACCCCGTGGGCATGGACTCCTTAACATGTTAAATTTCATACCATAAATCTCCACAAGACGGCAGTTTCAAATCTTATCCCATGAATCTCCACATTTGAGACTTTAATTACATAATGTGTACTCTTTAACATGTTCAATCCAAGGCGTGAGCCAAATTTTTGGTTTTTGTTAATCGTTACCATACTTTTATTCATAAAACAATTACAGTTCCATGTGTATGATTTGCCAAAATTAGGTTTAAAATGGCATGCCAAACACGTGACATAAAAAAAGAATATACCGAGTACGTAATCATTTGATATCCTTTTTTTTTACTCAAAATAAGTTCATTTGATAACCTTTGTTTTACCCAAAAAAAGACTACATCCTTGGCACGAAGAATCATTTGATAACCTTTGTTTTACTCTTGGTTGACTTAAGATAAAGAAGAATAAAATCTTTTTATGGTTTTATAACAACTTCAAGTCTTCAACTTACCTTAATCTTGAAAATTATACCGAGTATTAATAACAAAATTTGTCACCCCACTGCATTGTACGGGCACAAGACTAGTGATATTAAAAAAAACATAATTATAGATTAATTAAAATATATTTATAAATGTTTTTTGTTATAAATTGTATAATATAGTTATACATAATCATATGGTCAATACATTCAAAATAAGTTCATTATTGAATATTTTTTAATTTAATAATATTATAAAATATTATAAATATGTATACCAATCTATGCTATATCGTTAAAAAATGAAGCAACATTTTTATTTTAGAATTTAAGCTTTGTAATTGAGATAAGATGCACGCATTCCGTACGGACCCATTACCAGTTTCTCTAACGAAAGCAATCCAATACTTTCATCTTGATTTTATCAAATTAGTTAATTCACCATTCATCATTCCATATTATTATTATTTTTTAAACAATAGATAATTCATATTTTAATTCTTAATTAGTTAATCATATACATATACATAGATAGAAACCAAAATAAAGATATCATATTATTGATTTAGAGATATTCATTTGTTATATATTCTATAAATAAGTATCTTACATGCATAAAGTTAAAAAAAAATATGTTATCTTTTCCACAAGACCGAATAAGATTTATTAAGTTTTTTTGAGCTTTATTTTTTAACATCATAAAAAAAATATAAACAACAAATACGAAAACACATTTTAAAAACATTTATTTTATTTTACAGAACCTTTAAAATTTGACATTTTTTTAAAAACTAATAAAGTTTGGTGGATAACTTTTGCCATCAGCCCGACCCTGGGCACGTGCAGCCTATGCGACCGCACAGGGCATCAAAGCCCAAAAAGGCATCAAATTTTCATATACTACTAGTTTACGCCTTTTAGGTTTGATAATTTAGGACTTGTGTTTAAACGGAACAAGATATTGGACATGGGATTTGAATATGAAAAATTGATTGATATTTTTTGATTCAAGAAGTGCACAAAAACATTGTTTTAGGTGATGCAAATTTATATTTTGTGATTTGAGGTTTTGGTTTTTATGTCTCTTTTGCATTTTTCATTTTAATCAATAAAAATCGACTTAGGGATAAGCCGCCTAACTTGACTAGGTTTCAAATCCTTTTCAACAGTTGTCTTTCGTCATTTCATATGCTTAGAAAGTAGGCAGGCATAAGGACATCTTTAAGCATGTTCGCACAGGATATCAAAACTCCTAGGAACGGCCCTGTTTGCCATATTAAAAAGTTTCTTTCTACAAATTTTCAGAAGGGGAGTCTTGGCCCCTTGTTATATGGTGGCTCCGCCACTGCTTATGTGTGTATATATTTATATAATATAATCTGATCTACAAATCATAGATGAAAGAACATTTATACCATACGATTAAAAAGTAAAATCAATTTTTTATGATGTTGATATATATAATATCTTACATAATTTAAAAGAAATCTTTTGTATCAATTAAAAACACAAAAATATTTTATAAAGACCACTACAAAAACTTGATTTAGCATCGAAACATTACTTTGTCAATGGATCAAAGAGGAATGATTAGCATGTACCCAAAAATTATCAATTAAAAGGTTAAACATTTAAAAAAAAAACATTTAGTAAACAATATATATTTAAAAATAACAAATCAAATTCTCTTATAGCGTGTTTTGAAAACGTTTTTTACTAAAGATGTTACATCCTTAGATATAATATAATAGATTGTGTATATACATGCATGTATATATAGCTTTATATAGCTTCATAAATATGTGATAAAAGATATTGTATCCAGTAAGAAAATATAATCAATTATTCAGCTATGTATATAATCTACAAAATCTTTGATAAAAGAAATATAATCAATTACATACGTGTATATATACAATATGATCTATATTTCTTTGATAAAAGGAAATCTATATATTCTATATATATATATATATATATTAAAAGAAGGTTTTTGCTGATGTCATCATTATGAAATTGAGCAATTTTATTGGCTAATGAAAAAAGAATCATCAAATGATGATGTCATCAATTATTCCTTTTTTTAATACCATATTAACACGTATAATTATCTTTACAATTTATATTTTCTATCCTTAAAATTATTTGATTAAATTACTTTTTATCCCTAAGTTTCTCATTTTTCACTTTACACCCTTATCATATTAAGATAATAATATATATATATATATTGATTAAAATGTATTAAAATTTGTTTTTCTTTTAATAAATTATACCATTATAATCGTCTCGACAATACCTTCAAAATGAGTCTAATATTGAATATTTTTTTAAAATTATAACTATATTATTAAAATTATATATAAATTAATTTGTTTAGATTTTATTACAATTCTATTTTTGATATTTTTGAGGTTTAAAGATTTTATCTTTTTAACCTAACTATTTTTATACATTGTTTATTTGAAATAAAATTTTATTTTATTTAAAACTCAATTGCTGATATTTTTGAAATTTAAAGATTCTATCTTTTTAATTTAACTATTTTTATAAATTATTTACAAATAATTATATTTTAATTTATTTAAAATTCTACAAATTAAAAAACTACATATTTTATTTCTGAATCCATTCAGTTTTTAAATCTTTCACGAAATTCGAATCTTTTGACAAAAAAATAACAAATTTTCAATTTCTGAAATTTTAAAAGCAATTGTAATGGCAATTGTGGTGGAACATATAATTTTCATAACTAATTAATTGGTAATGACAATTATCATGCAAAAATCTATTCTTATTAAAAATGATGTCATCATTATGAAATTGAGCAATGTTAGACCCTACTTTGAGGTTGTGAAGAAGTCAAGGGTCTATCCAGTATTTTCCTTTATCTAGTATTTAGCTTTACTTTATGTTTGCCCTCTTTTGTAAAGAGTCATAGACTCTAAGGGCTTGTCTTGTATTTTCCCTATTCCTAGTGCTATATAAACATTGTTATAGCCTAGGGTTTAGTGTAGATGTTAGTAGATGTTTGTAGCCTACTTTATGAATGAGAAGCAATCCCAAGAAGCATTTTATTCCCTTGTCTTCTCAACATCATTCTACCAACATTCTCACCATTATTTGTTCATCATTGCTTAATCATTTGTCTTAGTTTTCTCTCCATCTATCATTCTCTAATATCTGGGATTCACATTTGGTATCAGAGCTCAACCTTTGGTGAATTTCTAGGAGGTTTTTGCATTCAAAATGGTTTGAAATGGGTTTTTTTGAAAAAGCTTGAGTTTTACCATTTTTGCTCCTTTTGAGCCTCAAATCTACTCATATATTATTGTTTTTAAGTGATAAGTGATTTCAAAAGATTTGTACACTTGTTTTACACAAATTGGGTCATTTTTCACTGATTTGAGAAGTGGTTTTTGATGTTTTTGAGCTGTTTTTCGGAGCTTCTGGTCTGTTTACCCGAATCGGGATTTTTGAACTGATTCATCAGCTCAAGAAACCCGAATCGGGCAAGTGAACCAAAACCCGAATCGGGTACACACGTTCCCCGAATCAGGAAAACTTCGGTTTCCCGAATCGGGTAACGAGTTTCCCGAACCGGGTTGCTCAAAATTTTGGTCCGAGTCGGGTTTACCACTTACCCGAATCGGGGTTAGTACTGTTCATCCAATTCGGGTTTTGTCTATTCCCGAATCGGGAATCTTCATTACCCGAATCGGGTTTCTTGGCCAGATCTGAACTGGGAATCTCACGATCCCGAATCAGGTCTCGCACTCTTTGACTCGGAAATTTTCAATTTTCGTCTCAAATCCGACACTTAGCCATTTTTTTTAAAATTTCAAACCTTTCAAGGCTATTTGTGTCACGAGTGCTCGCCCGAACAGTCTTTTTCAAAAGCTTTTCTTAACCCTAGTTATTCACTCGAAGGGGATCGTTCTTAAGAGGATATGATGTCGAGAGAAATCGTAAGCATGGGGTCTGAATCTCGACCACCAGTGCTCGTCATGGGAAAATATGCTCAATGGAAGCTTAGGATGATCCATTTTCTCGATCAACTTGATAGAAATCTGATGAAATCAATCAGAGAAGGTCCAGTAAGACCTACAGTCACTATTGCTGAAGTACCTGAAACCGACACCTGTCCACTTCTGCCCTCATACACGGTGGAGAAACCTTATCACCTGTATAATCAGGAACAACGTGAACGTCACGAAATCGACAAGCGTGCAATGTCTCTTCTCATCATGTCTCTCCCAAATGACATGTATTCCCGCGTCGACAGCTTCGACAATGCTCGGGACATCTGGATTGAAATTGAGCAGCAAATGCAGGGGGGAGATACTGCTTCAGAATTCCAGAAGGAATCAGCCATGAATGCCTACGAAGGGTTTCATGCGAGAGAAGGTGAATTATTGCACGACTCATACCAGCGTTTGAACTCCCTAGTCAACGATCTTCGAAGACTGAAGGTTGAGAAATCACGCTATGAAGTGAACGTGAAGTTCTTGAAGAACTTAAATCCAGAATGGCGAAACTTAGCCATTAACATCCAACTTAGCAGGAACCTTGGACAAATGGGTCTCCATGACCTGTTCAGCATGATGGTCCAACATGAGGAATACATCACCTGCAACAAACCAAGGAAAACAATTGACCCTCTCGCACTGGCTGCCGTGCACCATGGAGGATCAAACTTACCGGTGAATCCCTACCCGGAAGAACTCTACCAAGACTACCACTATGATGTGAATCAAGACTACTATCCGCACAGTGACAACTACAATGATCCAACGATCATCACCGTCACTGATGAGGAACTGCACAACATGAATGAATCCCTTGCATTGATCACACACAAGATGCAACGATTAACAGCTAATCGGGATTCAACCGTTCAAACTCTCATGGTGGAAACCGTTTTGGTCCGGGAAGAGGCGGACAACCATCATTTGCTCAAGGAAGAGGTCATTACCCACAAGGGGTAGATTTCAGTCATCTGATCGTGGAAGAAGTGGTCGTGGAAGATTCGGGAACAACTTCAGGCCTGACAACACCTTTTTGGAGTATCAAGGAAACTCAGGAAATGGAAGCATCTATCAGGGCAACTTTCAAGGGACTGGATACAATCAGCATGGTTCTAACTTCAACAACCAAGACGGTGGATACAGGCAAAACCTTTCTGGACAAGGTTATGATCAGCATTCTGGGAGCTATGATCAAGGAAGGACCGGGCAAGGTGATCAGAACAACCATGGTGGAAACTTCAGCGGTGGGAGTCTCCCCAAGCAACCTCCACATGGGAAAAGTGTTCTAATCAGTGAACAGCAGTCGGGAGCAAACTGTGCTCAAATCCAGAATCCTCTACCCACTCCGTCTTCTCAAGGCAAAGCTACTGGCCACGGGCCCACATGTTTTAAGTGCGGGATGCCTGGCCACTATGCTAAGGACTGCAAAGCAAAGTACAAAGATGCCGCTTACTTTGAGAGGAAGGCTGCTCTCATGAGAAAGAAAGAGAAGGGTGTGGCCCTGTTAGTGGAAGAGGAAAACTGGGTGATCGAAGGAGAGAGTTCGGACGAAGAGGATCACATGGTCAGTGGACCTTGTTTAATGGCTGACTTCGAGGCGCCGGACAGTGGCAACACCGAAGTGGTCGACTTTGATGCTGAAGCCGGCCTACAATACAACAACGACGCCTTCGAGGTCAGTCATGTGTGGTACATAGATTCCGGAGCCCATCGACACATGACTGGTCATCGGTCCTTCCTTTTTGACTATGTTGAAAAGTTTGAGGGATATGTCAAAATGGCTGATTCAAGGCCTAAAAGGATAGAAGGGCATGGAAGCATCACCGATGGGAAGTATATAATCAAGCAGGTGAGGTATGTGAGGGGTTTGGCATACAACATGTTCAGCTCCAGCCAATTTTGTGATAATGGCTTCTGGTGTAAACAATTCATGTATGGGGCCACGGTGAACACTGAAGATGAAGATCCCGTTCTAGTTGCACGCAGAACTGGGAATCTGTACACCACAGTCTTCAGATGCATTCCCCAAACACATCCTCAGTTTGAAGATCTATCACATCCAGACAACAAAATCTGTTTGCTTGCGAAGGCTACCAAGGCGGACAGTTGGTTATGGCATCAACGGCTATGCCATCAGAACTTCAAAGACATGAACAAGCTGGTTTCAAGAAGCCTAGTCAGTGGACTTCCTGAGACACGCCTCTCCAAGGACACACTTTGTCCTGCATGTGCGTTAGGAAAAATGAAGAGAAGTTCCCATCCTCCCAAGTTGGAAACAAACTGTCGAAGTCCACTCGACATGATACACATGGATCTTTGTGGGCCGATGAGGATTGAAAGTCTAGCAAGAAAGAAATACATGCTAGTCCTTGTTGACGAATTCTCTCGGTTCACTTGGCTTGAATTTCTTCGTGCCAAATCTGATGCTGCAGATCGAATCATTGCCTTCATCAAACGGATCCAAGTTTCTTTGAATCTCCAGGTGAAGAAGTTGAGAAGCGACAACGGAACCGAATTTCGCAACTCGAAGTTGCAATTCTTCCTTGAACATGTGGGGATCTCTCACAACTTTTCAGCAGTACGTACCCCTCAACAAAACGGGGTAGTGGAAAGGAAGAATCGGACGTTAGTCGAGGCAGCGAGATCCATGATGGCTCACTCCGGCGTTCCAAAATCATTTTGGGCCGAAGCGGTAGCAACGGCATGCTACACGCAAAACCGCACTCTCATCGTAAAGCGAACCGGAAAGACAGCTTATGAGATGATCGAGAAGCGCAAGCCGGATATCAGACATCTACGGGTATTTGGTTGTAAGTGTTATATTCTGAATGACCGGGATGATTTGGGAAAGTTTGATCCCAAGGCTGATGAGTCTATCTTCATCGGATACTCACCACACTCAAAGGCCTATCGGGTTTACAACAAACGATCCCAAACCATCCTGGAAAGTACCAATGTAGATTTCTCTGAAACCGAAACTTTGTCTGATGCTAGCTCTAGTAGTCCTGGTGCTATTTTGCCTGACTTGCCTAATGCACCACCGAGCACAGATTTTAGACCTAACACCTTTGATTCAGATTTTATAGATCCTTCAGACTATGATTTGCCGACCTTAACTGGTCCAATCATTGTACCTGCCGCTCCCGGTAACTCCACGACGTCTGTGTCGTCCGATGCTTTCGTGACGGAAAGCACCTCTGAGGCTTCTACTTCCACTCAGAACGCGACAACAGAACCAGTGGTCTCACCACCTCAGATATCATCCAATGAACAACCTTCAGGATCTTCAGCGGAACCAGTTGTAGCGCAGAACTCAACACCTGTTCGTGCTCCTGCCCCTGAAGCCGCTCCGTTACCATCTCCGAGCACCTCTCAAAGATCATATGCTCAAGTGGTTCGTGAGCCTCGACTGGAAGTTGTTCTGAATATTGAGCCACTGGGGAGGACTATAGCTGGTCCTTCCGGAGTTAACCAGTCAGGAGACTTAGCCGTGCAGGATGAGAACGACACGACAAACAACCAAGTGTCGTACACCACTCTTCCTCACTCAAGAAAGTGGTCAAGAAGTCATCCTCCATCCCAGATCATCGGGAGTCCATCTCGGAATGTCCAGACTCGATCATCAAAGAAATCTGATAACTTAGGTCTCTTTGCCTGTTTCTTAAGCGAATTTGAGCCATCGGAAATCGATCAAGCTCTGTCAGACCCGGACTGGGTAAGAGCCATGCAAGACGAATTGGCAGAGTTTGAAAGGAACAAGGTTTGGCGCCTGGTAAAACGACCATGGGGAAAGTCCATCATCGGCTTAAAATGGATTTTCCGGAACAAAAAGGATGAAAACAACCTTGTTATTCGCAACAAGGCTCGTTTGGTCGCCAAGGGTTTTCGCCAACAAGAGGGTATCGATTACGACTAGACGTTTGCGCCGGTTGCAAGGATAGAAGCCATACGGATCTTTCTCGCATACGCCGCTCACAAGAATATGATGGTCTACCAAATGGACGTCAAGTGTGCGTTCCTGAATGGTGTCCTTCATGAGGAGGTGTATGTTGAACAACCCAAGGGGTTCGTAGATCCGAGGTTTCCCGACCATGTCTATGCATTAGACAAGGCACTTTATGGTCTCAAGCAAGCTCCACGAGCATGGTATGAAACTCTTACTGTCTATTTGCTAGGAGCTGGCTTCAAGAAAGGTACAATCGACCCCACCTTATTCCTTCGTAAATCAGGTGATGATTTAATTATTGTACAGATATAAGTGGATGACATCATCTTTGCGTCCACAAAGCCTGAGCTGTGCACAGAGTTTGAGCACATTATGAAATCACAATTTCAGATGAGTATGATGGGTGAACTGACATTCTTTTTAGGACTTCAAGTCCGTCAGTGCCCTGAAGGCATTTTCATAAACCAATCAAAATATGTTCACGATTTATTAAAACGTTTTGATGTGGTTGGTTCAAACTCTGCTGCTACACCAATGTCCAGATCATTTCAAATGGACGCCGACTTGTCTGGTAAGCCGGTAGATCTAAAGAAATATCGGGCAATGATTGGTTCTTTGTTATACCTCACGGCTAGTAGACCAGACATTGTCTTCTCCACAGGTGTCTGTGCTCGTTATCAGTGCGACCCGCGTGATTCACACCTTAAGGCTGTGAAGAGAATCCTTAGGTACCTGAAGGGCACGCCAGACTTTGGCCTTTGGTACCCAAAGGGTTCTAGTTTTGAGCTAATTGGCTACACAGATTCTGATCATGCAGGTTGCAAGTTGGACAGGAAGAGCACATCCGGAGCCTGCCAATTCCTCGGGGACAAGTTGGTGAGTTGGTCGTCACGCAAACAGAACTGTGTGTCACTTTCCACGGCCGAAGCTGAATACATTGCGGCCGCGTGTTGTTGCTCACAAGTTCTATGGATGAAAACCCAACTGGCGGACTTCGGATACACCATGAACCGGATCCCAATCTACTGCGACTCTCAAAGTGCCATTCTGATTACCGCAAATCCAGTACAGCACTCCAAAACAAAGCATATCGACATCCGATACCACTTCATCAAGGATCATGTCGAAAAAGGTAATATTGAACTGTATTTTGTGGAAAGTGATCTTCAGCTTGCTGATTTGTTCACTAAGGCCTTTGATGAGAAACGCCATTACTTCCTTCTAAGCAAGTTAGGAATGTTAGACCTCCCGCCTAAAGTCTAGGGGGAGCTGGGGATCTGTTAGGATGCATGTGTGTAGGGGGAGACTTGTATATATCTAAATACATAGCATCTTTCGAGGGGGAGTGTCTGTATAATCATATGTTTGCTTGTGCTAACGTTCTCGGATCCACACTACAATGGATACCATCCTAGACTTTGTTTTGTAGGTGTGGACCATAACAACGACTTCTGATTAGATCAGATCAGAACTCGCGCAAAATCCGACACCGGGGTTATACCGTTAATACCCGAAGAAAACATATCCAGGTTAGTCGTTACGTTGAGGTCTAGGGACTGAACTTGTGCATTTTTGTGAACTTGCAAGTTCAGGGGGTGGTTGTGACAAGGTTCTGAACTTTCAAGTTCGGGGACTAAATCTGCCATATTCTGGAACTTAAGTTCAGGGGCTGTTTTTGAAAACTTTCAAAAAACTCAAGTTCAGGGACTCGTTTTGCAACTTTCGCGAAACTTGTAGTCCAAGGGGTGTTTGTGCCATTTCCGAAAGTTGAGAGTGAAAAGGGGGTACACTTATCCTTAAACTGATAAGTTGACTTCTTTATTATAAAAAGGAAACTTTGTTTCTTTCTCTTTACGTTTTCCAAAAATCAGAATTTTCAAATCTTTCTCTCTCACTCAAGAAACCGCCAAACACACCATCCCGCTTCCGGTCACTTTTCCGGCGATCCCGACCTCCGTTCTTCGATCCGACTAGTTCTAAACGATCACGGTAAGATTACGAACACTTCGGTATCATCCATAACATGTATCTTTATCGTTTTCGTGTCCGAATCGAAGCCTAAAGCTTCTTGGATAAACCCGAAACCCAAACTCTTTGGAAAGGGTTTTCGGGACGTTCAATCGGTCCAATCTTGTTTCTAAACTAGTTTATGGTAGTTATATATCAAATGTATCTAGTTTTAGGACTTAAATCTGTGATTTTTGGCCGATTTGGAGTCGAGAAAACCGACAGTCGCGGTTTACCCGACTCGGGCATTCAAAATACCCGAATCGGGGTTTTTGAATGTTCCTCGAATGTTCATATTCCCCGAATCGGGGTTCATGAATGTTCTTATTGTTGTTTATAAGTCCCGATTCGGGAAACCTAATAACCCGATTCGGGTATTCGGGTTTCCCGCATCGATCCATTGTGGAACCCTTGTTCGTGTTTTACAAAATCCCGATCCGGGAAACATGGTTAACCCGATTCGGGTATCCGAGTTTCCCGCATCCTTCTTAAGGGTGGACTTTTTGAACTTGTTTTTCAAATTCTAAGTGTTTAAAAGCTTCTTTACCGATTCGGGTATTCACAAAACCCGAATCGGGTTTCTTAAGGAAATCCAAAAAAATTTTCTAAGTGTTATTCACTCTTTACCGATTCGGGTTTACAACTTTCCCGAATCGGGTTTCTTGAGGAAATGCATTTTATCAGTGATCTCAATTCCCGACTCGGGAAACTGAGTAACCCGATTCGGGTACTCGTGTTTCTCGACTCGCGTTGAGTCGAGGTCATGCCAAATTTTTCTTCAAGTGTTTGGAAACTCGATGGACTCGGGTAAGTGACTTACCCGATTCGGGTTTGTCACATTCCCGATTCGGGTTTTGCCAATACCCGAATCGGGTGTTGCACTTCCCCTCTCCATCTTGTTTCAACACTTGTCAGTTCATTGATTGTACTAACTTGTTACATGTTTTTGTCTTTGAACAGAAATGGCAATCAACGCAGCTGCTGATCGCGCACTAATCGCCGTGGAGGATTTGAAGCCGATTACTCAGAACAACGGGTATGTGGATCTGTCCAGCTTCCCGGCCCAAGAACCGGTAATTTTGGAGATTCTGAAGGTGCACCCTTTGGCCTATGCTCTCCAGGCCACTGCTGAGGTGCCGATGATCTACCTCCAACAATTCTGGAACACTTCCAGGATTGTCCTTCATGCGCCGGAGGCCGAACCCTTGTGGGACGCGTTGATCAGACGGAGATGTCCGTCACCCTTGCCGATTTCCGCCGCATCCTACACCTCCCAGCTGACTCGGTTGACGCTCCATTTGAGCCCGTCATTGATATACCGATTCTCTTCAGCGAGATCCTTGCCATCGGTGTCATGGCAAACCCAGGACAGAAGCTCAACGGAATTTCTCAGGTGAGCAACAACATGCTGCCGCCACTGTGGGCGACCCTGTTCAGTATTATGAACAGGTGCCTGTCTGCCAAGGTCAAGGGCATCGACAAGGCATCGACGCATCTATGGCACATCATCCACTCCATTATCTACGGGCGCCGGATTGACTCTGCGGCCCAGCTTTGGATTGACGTCACACGGGATGTCGATCACAACGATCAGCGCAGCAAACACTCATCCATCCCGTGGATGCGCTTCTTCGCGTTGATGATCCGCGACCACATGAACCGTCATCCGGAAGTCAACCGCCGATCGCGTCACCCGACGTTCAAGAGCAAGGAGATCACCAGATCCAAGCTTCGTCAGCTCAAGCCTGGTCAAGAGGAGATGCCAATACCTCGACACGTGTTGGATACCGCCGATAGGGAAGCAACGAGCGTAGGGCTATATAGGGCTTCCATAGGTCTAGACGACACATCCACGGACTCCTCAGAACCGAGGAGCCCTGCCCAGGATGTGCAAGCCGTCCGTCAGTCGGCTCGGGCCTTAGGTGCCGAGCCCCGGGTACCACTGGGGGTGCCTCCGGATCGGGTGTGATACGAGTAGACGTGAGGGGGTCGCCGGGTAGAATAGTCAGCAGATCCTCGGTTCCACACGTGCCTCAGGCCCGTCCGAGCGCTCTATACCAACAAGTTCGAGGGCGTCGCACTCAACGTCAACAAGTTGACGAACATTCTGCTGAGTACTACATCCGTGCCCGAACGAAGCAGTATATGGGTACTCAGCGGACCACACCACCGTCGCCGTTCCATGAAGATGAAGAACGGGAGCAGTCACCAGCACTATCACCTGCGAGGTTGGGTGGGGACGTGGAAGCTTCCCCACAAGAACAAGCACACGTTCCCTCACCACCTCAGACCGACGCTGCTCCCGGGCCTCAAGGGGATCCAGAAGGTGAACCCTCCGGAGATGATTCCAGTGATACATCCGGCCGTGAAGAAGGCCATGACGAGTCCTCCTCCGAGCACACTCCGTCCAACCGAGAGGTTGTTGATGTTGAGGCCACCGAGTCCGAACAAGTGGACTTCGATGATGGTTCTTCCGAGGAGGTGGACAACCTCAAGAGCGGCAAGGCTCAAAGAGACGAAGATGAGGTAACGTCATCCTTCAACGGAGACGACTCCGTGGACATCCTCAACCAGGATGATGTTGACTCAGACGGCCGAACCGACGGTCATGATGGCGAAGAAGATGAAGATGAACCTGCAGTGGAGCAACAAGGTGATGAAGACCGTGAGGGAGTAAGTGAGGGTAAGCCAAAAGAGACCGTCGACGAAGAGGTCCATTTAGACGAAGATTGGCTAAGGATAGAAGAACAGGGAGGAGAAGAAGAACCCACTAGGTTAGACACCTTAGGACTCCCGTCTACCCCGAGTCATTCCCCCTCAGAGGCAACCCACACACAGACCGGTCACCCTGTGACGTCGGGTCAAGACGCTGGCAGCCAACCAGCGCATTTGCACGCCCAAGCCACCCACTCGGCCATCTCTCAACAGATGGTCGTTTCATCTTCTCACGGGGATATAGCACAACTTCCACCGGCCACTCGCTTGGAGTCTGCCGGTGTTGATATCAGAGAGAAACTGCCCCAACTCTCGACTTCTTTTCGTGCACCAGTTGTCTTAGATCCACTCACTGAGACCTTTCAGGTCATTCATTTGGATAGGACACTACTTGGAGCATCATCCGCCCGCCCGAGTGGCCCGGCCGGAACGGACGTAGTTCAAGTGTCACAGGACACTGTTCGAGGATCGTCCGGAAGCCCTGCCATAGTCAACCCCCTTACAGATATGAGTGCAGGCCGAGAGAGCACCTCAGTAGGACTCTTCTCGACAACCGGAGCTCAAGCAGCTCTGGGTTTAGCACCACCGGGGCCGAGCCCGACAGACTCGAGCGAAGTCTATAAAGACGCTCACGCAACATCGGGACCTCAAGGTCCGACGGATTCGGGCGACATCCTTAAAGTCGTCCAAGCCAGATTCGCGGAGCTCGACCGCGCCGAGGCCTCTCGCAATGCCAAACTTGAGGCATTCGAGAGAGCTCTCAACGAGCAACGAGGAGAGATCGAGACTCTGAAGTCTCGCGATGCCGATCGAGAGGAGGAACTGCAACAGCTTCGACGCCAAACCAAGGGCAAGTCGACCGAGCTTCCAGTACCACAGTTAGTGCCTCCTCCTCATACCGAGCCGGTCCTCCGTCTACAACCTCCGCAACCAGCACATTAGGAAGCCATCCCGGGCTATGTTCATGAAGACGAGTTCAACATGACGGTCTCCGCGCTCACGACTCAGAACGACAAGCTTTCGGCCAAGCTCAAGCGCGCGGAAGCACTACTAGCCGCCAGGGATGCACAGTTGCTAGAGAGGGACGCACAGTTGGAGGCCGCCAACCGTCGTATCCGCGAACTCGAGGCAGCGTGCCGGCCTCAGGCTCAGTCCTCAAAACGGGGACATGATGACACTGACCCGGGCGCAGGTCCTCATGAGGGGGAGATGCCAGGAGCCAAACGACCTCGCATCGGCCTCGCTCAAGCCTCGGGTTCCGCGCCTGCTACATCAGCTTCAGCATCACAACCTGCTAGCTCGAGTGCCCCGTCAGGATCAGCCGTCGCCGATACACCTTACATAGATTCAGATACGGAGGAGATTCCTGACATGGGGAACTGGCGCTACGAGCGAATCCCTGAGGGTGAGGTAGTTGAGTTCCCTCAGATGACCGAGACAGCAGGATCCATGTCGTTCCCCCGGAAGCAGCACCGACAGACCCTACAGATGTTCAGATTCCGGAGGAAGCCCGGAAGATTCTTCGGTCGCTCGGTCAAAGCCTCAGGATATACAAGAAGGGGGACGACATTGTTCAAAACACCGACTACACCAGCTTCATGTCAGCGTTCGAGTTTCCCACACCGGAAGCACCTCGGACCATCCATTCGACCGCTCCAGAAACCTCCGCTCCAGTTGTCATCCAGCTCAACTGGAACCACTCCGTCATATTCAGGCCATTCCTTGAGGAATCCTTCAGCCGCATCTTCCAGCAGGAGAACCTGCACGTCTGGTCAAGAAAGGTTTACTTCGGGATCTCGCACATCAAGAACAAGAGGAGAAGGACAACATATGTGCACCAGAGAATGTGCAACTGGGCCACCCATGGACGTCAAAGAATCCGACGTCGCTTCATCAAGGTAACTGCTATGCGCCCCTACAGACATGGCCATCAGTTGTTCCTTGAGTACGATGTTCGTATGTACGGGACCGGCGTTCCCCAAGGTGCGCTGCAAGACTGGACCTTCACAGAAGCAGATCTGGACCGAGTTCACCTTGAAGACCTTCTGACGCTCATCAAGTACCTCCAGGGCCCGATTCTCCGACCTGAACACTACAGAGACGGCACCGAGATCTTGAAGAAGTACGTTCGTCATGCAATCACACTTGCGCGCGTGACGGACTACCAACTTGCAATCGAGAGCCGCCAGCCGAAGGTCAACCTGCTCCGTCCGAACCTGCTCGTACCTGGTATTGATGCTTATCTTCCATACATGCCGACCAGGATACCGGAGCACGGGGTTCTCTATGTGACGATGAAGAAGAGGGAACGAAGATTCATGCGATTTAGCGAACTTGCTAAGTTCTGCGACGGAACCCTTCTATACGTCCACAACGGGATGCAGAGTAGACTCTTGGCTGATCAGGTACCGAGTCGGAAGTTCGTGGATGGAAAGGGAAAGATTTTGGAGGCGATGAACCTGATTGAGAGAAAGCTCAGGGAGAGGCTTATGTACAGACGAGTGGAAGCGGCGATGCAGATGCGAGCGAGGATCATTGGCGAATGGGACGAGTTCCTTCAGATGTCGAAGTGGGAACCGGCGCTTGAGCTTCCACCACCCTTTTGACTTCTTCCCAAAGGGGGAGATTGTTAGACCCTACTTTGAGGTTGTGAAGAAGTCAAGGGTCTATCCAGTATTTTCCTTTATCTAGTATTTAGCTTTACTTTATGTTTGCCCTCTTTTGTAAAGAGTCATAGACTCTAAGGGCTTGTCTTGTATTTTCCCTATTCCTAGTGCTATATAAACATTGTTATAGCCCAGGGTTTAGTGTAGATGTTAGTAGATGTTTGTAGCCTACTTTATGAATGAGAAGCAATCCCAAGAAGCATTTTATTCCCTTGTCTTCTCAACATCATTCTACCAACATTCTCACCATTATTTGTTCATCATTGCTTAATCATTTGTCTTAGTTTTCTCTCCATCTATCATTCTCTAATATCTGGGATTCACAAGCAATTTTATTGGCCAATTAAAAAAGAATCATCAAATGATGATGTCATCAATTATTCCTTTTTTTAATACCATATTAACATGTATAATTTTCTTTACAATTTATATTTTCTATCCTTAAAATTATTTGATTAAATTACTTTTTATCCCTAAGTTTCTCATTTTTCACTTTACACCCTTATCATATTAAGATAATAATAATATATATATATATATATATTGATTAAAATGTATTAAAATTTGTTTTTCTTTTTAATAAATTATACCATTATAATCGTCTCGACAATACCTTCAAAATGAGTCTAATATTGAATATTTTTTTAAAATTTAACTATATTATTAAAATTATATATAAATTAATTTGTTTAGATTTTATTACAATTCTATTTTTGATATTTTTGAGGTTTAAAGATTTTATCTTTTTAACCTAACTATTTTTATACATTGTTTATTTGAAATAAAATTTTATTTTATTTAAAACTCAATTGCTGATATTTTTGAAATTTAAATATTCTATCTTTTTAATTTAACTATTTTTATAAGTTATTTACAAATAATTATATTTTAATTTATTTAAAATTCTACAAATTAAAAAACTACATATTTTATTTCTGAATCCATTCAGTTTTTAAATCTTTCACGAAATCCGAATCTTTTGACAAAAAAATAACAAATTTTCAATTTCTGAAATTTTAAAAGCAATTGTAATGGCAATTGTGGTGGAACATATAATTTTCATAACTAATTAATTGGTAATGACAATTATCATGCAAAAATCTATTCTTATTAAAAATCAAAATAACATGTTTAAAGTACCCGTATATTATACGGGCCGTTAACTAGTTTGTATGATACATGTGATGAAAAATTAAAATCAATTAACTAACTTTATATTTATTTTAAGTTGCATAATAGCTAAAATATATAGGATAAACAAATTCTGAAACTATTAACTGGATTTATTTTATGTAGCAACAATAATTTTTTAACTTGTTTCATAGTAGTCCTACTTATATATGGTAAAAATAAGGGTTATTTTAAAGTTGGATTCACAAAAATCATTAGATGAATAAACGAAATGAAAAAGAACCTTAATCAAATAATAAAATTTGTATCTAAAATTTGAATTGGGCTTTGCAAAGACTTTCTTTTTTATTAACTTAACCAAAATTAAGAATTGAAGATGTTTTGTTCTGTTTATTTTTAATTTAACCTTAAAAGATCCTAGCATATTTTATTTCATAGATGAGATTTTACAATCACTTAATTGAAAAAATCAAAATCAATGATAAATTTAGAAGATACTCCATTTTTCAATATATATAGACAGAGAGGGAGACAAAGAGCCTTGTTCATATATACATACTATCAATATTATTAATTGAAAAATGGCTGACAATATGGAGAACTTGATTGTTTCTTCATCTTCCATAGATGAAAACCCATCTTCTACACCCCGTTCCAAAAAGTCTAGATCTGCACCCTTGATGCGAAAGCCACACGTTGAAACGTCAAAGAAACAAAAACTGAACCCTAATAATGATAATGAAGCTGCCAGTTTAGAAGAAAACAAAATACCTGTAGAAGAAGAAGAAGATGAAGTTGGTGGGCCGCAAATGACGATGGAAGAGTTGGACGCATGCTTTCCACATGTGAAGTTAGGTATAAAACTTGTATACCCGTTTAACGATGTGTCGGACGGTGCAAAAGAGATGGTAAAAGATTGCTTGATGTTTGTTTCTTCGCAACAAGTTTACAAAATGGAAGGTGAATGGAGTGAATACCATCGAGGAGAGGCTGATCAAAATTCTCGACAAAACAAAATGTTGAACAAGCAATCAAAACTAATTCAGAAGGCTATAAGGGCTTATAACGAGTCACTCAAAAACTAGTTAGTATGGATGCTATTTAGTTTTGAATTTTCAACTTTTATTTGATGTGTTTTAATTAATTAATATTTTGTTTGCTTATTACTTTAATTTTAACTTTTAATTTCTCCTCGTTGTTTAAAATTGCAATTTCATATTCTTTAATTTCTCCTCGTTGTTTAAAATTGCAATTTCATATTCTAAGTTGTTGAAGGTTTAATTAATATGATGAGTGCTTTTAGAATGGAAAAACTAACTAAATTGATGTAAATACTCTATAAATAGAGAGATGGAAAGAAAATGAAGATACATATCAAACAGCTGATTGGCTATAATCATCTGGATGTTTGGTTTAGTATATATTCTTTCAAAAAGTGATAAAGATATTAATAACATTAATTTGATTGGTTGCTAATATGATGTGGTTATTTAGGAAGTAATTTCATCAAACAGTTTATTATGTGCATCGATCTTTTAGCATAACTCTGGAGTTGTAGCAATGAAGAACATGGGATTGAGTAGCAATATTCGCCGTTCTTAAAACATCAAACGTACGTTTTGTTATTGAAGATTTGATGGTTACGGCCAGACCACATCGCCCAAACATAAGCAAATGCCATCACCTCCTTAAGAGTTCGGAAAGGCTAGATTATCTTTAGTAGGCAATCTACCGAGTCTCGCCTGCCAGATTTGATCATTCGAATTCAGACTTTCAGCGGGACCGTATTATCCCACAAGGTAGTCGGGACCCCTCGTCTAAGAAGCATGTCGTCAATGGCGTGAAGCCACGTTATACACTCCTGATTCATTAAGACTCCGTCTCCAATCTTCCTCTTCCGCATTAGTGGGCAAATTCCTACATAAAAGATCGAATCTCCGAGGTTTCCCAACCGTCCCTAATCCGTCTTCTCCAGTTTCCACGAAAAGTAAAACCATCTATCAAGCAAACAGTTCTGTCCGCAATTGAACATTCCGGATTTAATTGAGTCGAACGCCGCCAATCTGGGGAAACGGGTAGCTAAGTTCTCCGCACCACACCAAGTGCCAAACCAGAATTTTAGCTTTGAACCGTTACCAAAGCGTCTTTGGAATTGAGATGAAGGTTACTTTACGTCGATCTGTTTGTTGATAGACGCGATGGAGCCCAAATCCCATACTTGGTATTGCTAATAATATCTTCTCGATCCGAGATTTCCAGACTCACCGTGGAATGATACAACGACCTTGAGTGGCCACAACTGTTGTGGATGTCTAAAATTGAACCCCGAGTAGATGAGATATTCCACCACATCCTCTTTGAGGCTGAACCACTATGCCGCAACCCCCTTATGGCGGTTGATAAACTAGTTGTTGTGTTGCTTGAAAAACTAATTGTTGGTTGATTGGTTATCTATTGACCAATAATAAGCTAACGTTTTTGGTGGTCATCTGTTGCATCAATTTTAAGTTCAATGACCCTTGCAGATGAACTAATTAATTCAATGACCCTTGCAGATGACCCTAGGATCAATGGTAGTGACGACTATTTTGGTCTCTAAGATCAATGGTGGTGTCGTAGTGAAGGCTATTTTGGTCACAACCCTAGTAACGAATATTTTGGTCACAACCCTAGTGACGACTATTTTGGTCACAACCATAGTGACGACTTCTTTTGGTCACAACCCTACTAACGACTCTATTTTGATCATTATTACTGACCATTTTGCATTTCGTCTCTACTGTGACGGACCTATAGTGACGAATAGTGACGAACTTAAAGGGTCTTGGTGACCATCTTTTTGCGGTTAGTGACGATTTTCAGTTGTCACAAAAGGATATTGATGAACTTATTACATCAATATCTATGTATACATTCTATAAATGGTTATGGTTTAATGTGGGATTTTCTTGTGTAGACAAAATCAAGCTATATTGCATGTTCTGCCCTTTCAAGTTGGTAATCTACCTTTCAGATATCTTGGCGTTCCTCTTTCTTCACGGAGATTAGTGGTAGCTGACTTTGCTCCCCTAGTAGCAAAAGTACGTGCCCGGATTCTTAATTGGAAGGCAAAATTCCTTTCTTTTGGTGGCCGGCTACAATTAATTCGATCAGTGCTAGAATCATTGCAACTTTACTGGATGACGGTTTTCGCTTTGCCTTCATCGGTCTCCCAAACCATTGAAAGACTTTTCAGAATTTTTTTATGGGCACAAGACGAATCGGCAAAAGGAAAAATTCGTGTATCTTGGGAGGAGGTGTGTAAACCAAAGAAAGCAGGTGGTCTCGGTATCAAACGTCTACCTTTGTGGAACCGCGCTCTCCTAACTGGCCATATATGGGATATTCTTAGAAGAAAGCAATCACTTTGGGTTTCTTGGATATATACTCATAGATTACGAAACCACCATTTTTGGGTGGTCCCGGCTGTTAGTAACACTTCATGGGTTTGGCGCAAGCTTCTTGAATTGAGAGAGCAAGTACGGCCGTTCTTCTTTTTCCAGCCGGGAAATGGTTTGTGGACGAATGCATGGGAAGATAACTGGCTATCTGTGGGTCGGTTATCATCTTTATTGCCGTATAGACTTTTGCATGCCGAGGGTTTCACGAAGTCTTCATCTGTTTCTGAGGTCATTGAGTCTTTGGGCAATGTATGGCCGCAAGCGTGGAGTAATCGACACCCCTCCCTCTTAAACGAACCTGTTCCTATATTGACTCCGAATGTGAATGATCATGTCCTATGGTGCGATTTGCATGATGTTCGACATAATTTTTCGGTCTCGGTTGTTTGGCGTTCGTTTTTGGGAATCTTTGATACCGTTCCTTGGTATGATATTTGTTGGTTTAAAAATCATGTACCGAAGCATTCATTTTGCTTATGGTTGGCCATTCTTGATCGGTTACCAACTCAAGACCGAATGGCTAGATGGCTTTCAAGTAGTGATCATCTGTTGTGTCCTCTATGTTTGGAGGTTATTGATTCACGAAATCACTTGTTCTTCCAATGTTCTTTTTCAAAAACGTTTGGAGAAACATTAAAGATGACATTGGCGGTTCTTTGCCGGATGTATGGACAGATTTACTACACTCGCTGACCCATAGGCAATGGCGACAGGATGACACTCGGAAGAAATTGTTGTTCGTTGGGGTTGTGTACTATATCTGGCAGGAGCGCAATCGCCGACTTTTCCAAGGGATCAAGAGAGAAGCTGAAGTTCTGGTGAAGGAGTTATTATTGTTTCTTGATTTACGGGCCGGCGCTAATGTTGGTTCGCGTGTTTAGGATGGTGATTCTTCGGGAGGACATACTGGTGCTTGATGGATGTTTGTGTTATTTTCTGTTTTTGCTGGTTGATAGTTGTAGCTATCCTGGGGTTCTTATTTGTTGAACCCCTTAGTACCTTTTGGTTGCTTGTCTTGTGGTTTGTTATGTTTGCTTTGTTCTTTAGTGAAGATTGTTTCCCCTCTTTGGGTTTGTCCTCTGGGGTGGACTATCTTCTTCTTGGGAGGGAGTCCCTCGCCTGCTAGGTGTATCGTTGTTTTTTCTTTTTATTATATTGCCAGGAGTACCGTCTCCTTTCCAAAAAAAAAAAAAAAAAAAAAAAAAAAAAAAAAGGATTTCGTTGCAAAAATAACGAATTTGATGTGTGATTTTGCTTGTGAAGATACTTGCCAGCATAGATTATGTATCCTTTTAGATGACCAACGTAAACTAACTCAAAACCCCCGTCTCCAATTTTCTAGTCCGGGTCGAAGTTGTTTGAAGCTCCTCGAAGGTGAACACACACACGCGGGAGGAGGTAAAGAACTTCCAGATCTTCTAAAGGTAACTTCTTTCTTCTACAAGAAACATATTTACTCACTAAAACAAACAACAAGAAACGTAAATACAGTAGAGCTAAAGACATCATTGCTACTTATAATTTGTTTTTTTCGGCACTGTTTGTGGATTGGATTAGAAATTAAAGCGTAAATATGATTTATTTGGATGGGATGAGTTAAACCCACAAACCCCATTGTTGGATTTGCAGTTGGAAAAGTAAGAATCTTGCCAATGTTGCCACCCTCAAAAAGTTTCTCTAGGTCCGTCCCAGAACTACATGATGTGTAATGATCTGAGATTCCGCGGTTTAAACTACATAATTAAACTTCACATGCAAAATGTATAAATGTTAAAGGCAGCATACATACTCTTTGTATGCTTTTTAAGTTTAAGCTTTACCAAACCCCAAAGTTTATTTATCGATACAAAAGAAGTTTATCTAATTGTTTACAAAGCTTTCTCAACAACTCAAGACTTTTACTTAACTGTTTATGGATATCAAATGTTAAAATAACTTAATGCTTTGCCTTTTACCTTTTTGTCATCCATTAATTGGTTTCTGATGAGTAGATTTGATACCATGCATTCCGTCATATTATATTTCAGTTTTTGAATTGCTTAATTATTACTTGTTTATAGGTTTGATTGCTTGAAGCAAAGATTTTATGGTCCATGTTGAATGCATCAGGCTAATTTTTGTAGAATGATTCAGCAGATATAAATTTTACAAATCTGGAATTGGTTTGGATACATTGAAGAGATTGCACTTAATGGCTGACATCTTATATATATATATATTAACAATATAACCACATCTTAATTTTTTTCCAAAAAAGTAAAACACAAAACAAACAACAACCAAGGGCCAAAACAAAAGCCCAACAGCATCCAAGAACCAACAAATGAACTGAGATTTGCGAGAAACAAACCTAACCGGCCAAGAACCCAAAAGAAGCGACCAAGTCGATATCAAGCATATTCGATAGATCTCATATAATTACTTAATTAAAGAACAAGGAAATTAACATGATGAAATCCAAAATGTGAAAGCAGACAAAGTAGTCGAAATTAATTATAAGAAAAACAAAATCTCCCCACACGGAAATTAACTATATATCATTATAACTAATAAATAAAGTTAACTACTTATAGTGTTTGAAGCATGTGCCTCTCTGGCCTTCTGGATGAGTTGCAACTCTTCCTCCATTAGTAGCATCCTTTTGGGTGCCGTGACTAGTATCTCTTCGATAAAATGGTCAACCCATTTTTGTTCCATTGCGTGCAACTCCTCTTTAGAGGTATACTTGATCAACATTCTCATTATTGCAAAATAACCTTCATCTGTCAAATCACCCCTAGGATATAGAATTTGCATCCTTGAAAACATATAAGGATAATTAGCCAGGAAATAATATTTAGACCTCGTCCAGTTCCTGTTGCTCATCGGATCATCATCATCAGAGTCGTCATCATCATCATCAGCTGCAACTACTTCTACTTCTGTTGTTGCACATCGTTTGTCTTCACCTCCCCACAATTGTTGGCAGAGTTTCTGAACTTGGGCCTTGTGACCCTCTAAATGCACCACATCCACCGTATTGTTTTTATACCACTTCTTCAGCTTTCGAACCTTATTGCACATTTGATTTTTTGATACGTTTGCCTCCAATGATGTTCTGACGGAATTAAACAACCCCGTCATGTCCGACCGGTTGTTTTGTTCTTTCAACGTCTTCAAGAGCGTTATTTCGTCCTTCTCGCTCCATAGTCGCTTGAAACTGTTGTTGTGCTCTTCGATGGGCATATAGTCTGAATCGTTATCTTCAACGGTCACCAATTGTTTGGATGAATCAGTAGTTGCTTTCTTCTTCTTCTTGCTGCTAAGTTGTGCTGGTCGTTCTCTTTTCCTATGAGACTTTATTTCATTAGAAGGAAGCAATGGAATAGACTGGTTATCATCGTTGTTGGCCATCTTTTCTTCTTTGTTCTAACAACAAGTTTAGTGGTTATAGAGATATATAATATGTTAATGCCTAATGTTATATATTTATATACATAACAGAGAATCTATATCAATATTATTGATTTAGGGAGTTTCACTTTTTATTGATATATTCCATAAACAAACAAATTTATTTATAATTAAAAATTTGAAACAAATAAGTTACCTGTTTTATAAATAACATGATCAAATAAGCTTTAATAATAGGGTTTTTATATTTCAACACTAGAAAGAAAATATGTCAATTGAAGAACATATCTTTAATATTTATATAATTGTCATATAACAGATTTGGTAAGAATAAAAATTTTAAATACCAAAACTAAGTAAATCACATTCTTTCATAACATGTTTTCAAAACTTTTTACTAAAAAAATTTACGTCGATCCTTCTAAGTAATATACATGATCTATAAAATCTTTGATGAAAGAATATTATATATAGTCAATTAGACAATAACATCCGTGTTTGTAAATACACATATATAATATAATATGATTTACATATCTTTGATGAAAGGAAGTTATGAAGTTCATATCAATTGATAAAATTAAAATCACTTTCTACAAGTGCTTACATAATTTAAAATAAATATTATATTGTTAATTAAAAGAATACATAAATGTATGTATATATTCTATAAATGTATTTATCTTATATATGGAAAGGTGAAATAACCCTTTTTTATTTATCAATTTGGGTATATATATAGTTTGGTAACCTAACCCTATATATGTTTTGTGATAGAGTAAATGATTTTGAAGTTTAGCAAGCTATAGCGATATATACTATATAAAAACAGCCAATAAATATATACAATATGACTCGTTTTGGTGAAAAGAAATTTAAAGATCAAACTATATAATTAAGCATCATACATATATTACTACTAACATTTGATCTCAATCCATCCTCTAGATTAATCATGTTTAAAAGTCATGGTTAACAAATTCAAACTAACAAGGGACGGAAACAGTCAAACACGTTAGGTACAAGCACATATATATATATATATATATATATATGGGTGAGAGCAGAACTCGAAAAACCCGAATTACCCGAACGCTATCCAAACCGAAGTTAGGTTCCACTGAAAACCGAACTCCGAAGTAACCCGAAATCCGATATCCGATGATTTGTTCGGTAGTGTAGGATCGGTGTGGGTGTGATTTTTGGCCCCGTATGCTATCCGAACCCGACCAAACTTTGAAAGTTCAATTTTTTTTTATATGTATTGCTAATCAAAACAACGTTTGGTGTTTTTTTTGAACAATTGCTAAATTCTTTATAGTCTTTAGTTCTTTACTTCTTTATAGTTAATAGATTGCTATAGTTCCTTATAGTTTATAAAAACAAGAAAAAAAATTTAGATTACCCTGAAACCCGACCCGAACTTACCTGAAATTCGAACAACCCAAAATATTTGGTCGGAGATCCGATCCATGTTTTCCCACCCAAATCAAAGGCTATTTATGGAAGAACTCGGTTATTTGCAATAAATCACTTATCAACCCGAATCAAAGGCTATAATTTTTAGTAATAATTTACAATAATTAGAAGTTACTAATTATAAGTAATTTTTTTTGGAGGACAACAAGTGATCAAGGCCATGCTTGAGGAGTAATATTTTAAAAGACTAGAAGTGGAAGTTAGGTTAATGGATGGAAATCGTTGAAAATCTCTTATATTAATAGCTGATTTAGAAAGATATTAATTAATATCCTTAAATACTTTGTTTTTTTTTTGTATATTAAAATATTAATTTTTTAAAACTTAAATTAACACATTATTTTTTAAGAAGATGGATTATGCCAATTAGTTCATAATTAATTATATGGGGATTTATATTATGGCTTTTTTCATGAGGGGTATTGTGATTACTACAACAACATATGGGATAACGCATTATAATCGCTGTAACTTTACTGTAAGTCTACTGTAAAACCACTTGGTCAATTGTTTAATAGAAACATTTTATTATCAATTAGAAATGAAAAAAAAAAAACGTTGATAATATTAGAAAATTGATTTTACCAACAATATATAACTCTGTGGTGATTACCAATGGGTGACAAGTTAATAATTACTTGGATTCGAAATATTAGATAAACAAAAAGAAAATAAAAATGTAACCTATTTCTTGAAACACTAAATAAGTTTTAATATACTTTTTATTCGTTTTATTTTTTAATATCTATAGACACCCACCAAGGGAACTACATTTGTATATACCAAGAAAACCATTCTTTCAATAGGCCATCCACCATGGTGAACGATCAACCCAATGAACTCAGTTGTTATATCAACGCCACATTAGGGTCCCTGGTTGCCAATCGGTTTGTGGGAGTTGAATCCATCGAACCTGATGGAGGCAGTGCAGTGTTCCATATGAACCCGATAACCAAGCCGAAGCCATCGGATGAGGCATAGTGGATGGTCATATATTATTAATATATATTAATTTATATATTTATTTGATTTGGTATATACCACATCAACCAAATTCACATTGAATTCTAAAATACCACAAATAGAAATATATAATTCATTATATTAATAATGTTAAATTAGAAGGATATATACATAGTTTTAAACTTTATAAAAATATTGAAGTAATATAGGAATTTTTGAACTTTACAAAAATATTGAAGTAATATAGGAAGATTTGAATGATATAGATGAAATTATCCAAGCTAAGATGTTGGGTCTATTTATGGCAGTTAAAAACTACTATTTTTTTATTTTATTATGTCATGTATTTCTATATAGTCTGTTTTATTTAATTTTATATTGTCTTTTTATTTATTTATAATGATGTGATTTTTGGCTTGTAACATTGAACATCCTATATAATGAACCAATTAAGACGTCAACAGGTGAAATTCAAGTTAAAATAAACTTGCTAATAATTATATTCTTTTACTTTAAGAAAAAGTTTAATTACATCAAAAAAAATTATTTCCATTTGTTGGTTTCGAGAGTCCTTCTCCATCCCTTTTGGTGATGATTTTGTTTTTGTTAAACTCCAATTACATATTTTGTGGGAAGATAAAAGTTTCAAATTTGCTTACTAGCTTTTTTGGAGGTGATTTTTTTGATTAATCAATTTGGAGATATGTTTTGATGGACTAATTGATTTTGAAGATTAGCAATTATAGTATAAAAACTAAAAATAAAATATCTACATTTCAAACTATGTTTTCAAATCAGCGGCTGTAAAACTTTCTTATTTTAAATACTAAAACTAAGTGTAACACCCCGTTTTCACTTTTTAAGTTAACAGTGTTTTGGTTAGTTATTTAACTTAGTTAACTGTGTTATGGAGGTTAGGGGTCTAAAGTGTTATATGTGAAAGTGCAAGGGAGGGTGTGGTTATGATAAGAAAGGGAAAACCCCACTCTCTTTTCAGTTTTCCTGAGAAGCGTATACAGAGAGAGATGGCGATTTGGAAGAGGGAGAGCAAGGAGATCAAATTGAAGGTGTTATGGAGCAATTGTTGTAGAAATCACGTTGAATACAACCAAGGTATGAATCCTATGTGTGTAATTGATGTTCAATTGAAGGTTTTAGTAAAATGAAGTCATGGTTAGGGTTTGGTGTAGAATGGTGATAATAGAATCATCAATTGGTGTGTTTTGGGTCAAATTGGTTGAATATAATCGTTAGATATCAACCCTAGTTAGTGCATAAGCTTGATTTTGGCTTGTTTTGATCATGAAAACCGTTCTAGAGCAAGAAAGGAGAGAAAAGGGAAATTTTCGGAATTCCCGTCAGAATTGCGCGGCTGTGGGAGATTGGCTCGTTCTCCCTTGTTAACCGTCGGATCGTCGCGAAATTTGGACAGCAGCTTCACGACTCATAATTCTTCGATCTGACCGAGGGATCGAGCATCGGAGACTCCAGTAAGGAGAAGCAAATGGCAGAAGTGGGCTGATTTTCCTAGGAAGTCGTTTTCGGTATTTTGAGGATTTAAGTGTTGTGCGCGTGCGATTCTCGAAGGCAACCGATGGAGAATCAAGTACTGAGTTATAATTACTCACAAGGTATGATTATAAACCCCCTTTAATTGTTTGGATTGAGTTGGTTACATAGAGTTTGTGAATTAAGGTTATGGATTGCGAATGATGGCTAATTGATTATTATTCGGAAGTGATGAGTCGATCTTGATGTCATGTGATTGTGTATAATCATCATGGGATGTTGTATGAACTTGATTTCGATGGTTTCGGTCGAAATTGGAGTTGTAGGTAAAAACTCTCGTTGGTAGTCGCAACCCACGACTTTCGTTTTGAGTCCGTTTTAAACCGTTTGGTCGAGGTAGCTTATGGGACTTCTTAGGGACTTGTTTAGGCTTCTTTTAGGACTGTTTGAGGGTCCTAATTTTAGTTGTAAATTGTTACAAATACAGGATTCGATTTGAGGGATCGTGCGAGTTTCGTGTTTTTGATATCTTTGCGATCCAGGTGAGTTACACTTACTTACATTTTATTGTGTGGTATGTATTGTATGCATGATAGCGTATGTGAAAGGGATCCACATGCCCTTGATGAGTTGTGGGGGCCGACCCGTGTCCTAACTGACGGGAGAAAGGGAAACCACATGCCCTTGATGAGTTGTGGGGGCCGACCCGTGTCCTAACTGACGGGAGAAAGGGAAACCACATGCCCTTGGTGAGTTATGGGGGCCGACCCCTGTCCAAACTGACGGACGATTAAATATCGATCTCATGAGAGTCGGGTGTCTGATGTGTTTGATAATTATTGATATGCTTGATGTGAATGATGTTGATTGTGTTGGTACCTGTTATGGTACAGTCCGTGCTATGTGGTAAGATGTAGGTGGTGCTAGCTCACTAAGCTTTATGCTTACTCTGTTATTGTTTGCTCTTTTAGTGGCAGGTACGTCCTCAAAGGACAAAGGAAAGGCTCCGTGTGAAGCTCCGGTGACCCAGCAGTTCAGTCTAAGCATAAGGAGTTATGAATGATGTTATTTGGAAGAATGAAATAATTTCTTGGTTTTGACATGTAAACACTTTAGTTGGATTTTGTTTAAACAATGTTTATGATTCTCAAGTACTTGATCTATGTTTTTCTTAAATTTTATGACGTATGAGTTGTTTTTAAATGAAAGGTTTTTGGACAAGCTTCCGCAACTAATTATCTTTTGTCAAATCGTTGGTTACTTCGCAAAAAAAAAGTTGTATTTTGAAATATGAGTGTTACACTAAGGGGTGACAAACGTGTGATGTTCGGATTGGTGGGTTAGAAAGCATCAATGCGGACACGATCTATTTAACTAATTGTGTCGAAATCTTCAATCCTAATTTGTGACGGGTCATGTCGCCGGTTGGCAGGTCAGGAAATGGGTTGACCCTGCTAGCATACTGCATTCGTTGGAGCAGGAATCAGAAAACAGAGTGTGAAAATGAAACGTCGGGTAGCGTTAAAAAAGAGCATACTGCAATAAAGAGTAGTACCCTAGGCTTAAAATATTGTTTTTAAGACTTTAAGACATTTATCAAATATGCTTATTAAAGTAGTATAGATATTTCTTTTAGAAACTATTATTAGTATAATCGTCTAATCAAAACCCTCAAAATAAGCTCAAATGTTATGGGTTTACGAACCTCTCTATGGAGCGAATCTTTTTCAATTTTTTTAGTCAATCGTCCATATTGACTTTGAATTTAATGCAACTGATATACACTTTAAAGACATAAAACCACAAATTTGTATCGTATCATGGAGAATAAAGTTGAATGTCAAACGGAATTATTCTTACGAGTTTTCGGTTTTGGTTTCAACATGTCTCATGCCAAAACGTGCGCGGATATATAGCTAGTTACCTTTTTATTCATATAAATTGTATGTAATAATCGAAAATTCAGGTTTAATATTTAATGGGGGTTTATTTGGTTAAATACTTAAGTTGAAAAGATTTGTGAAAGGATGGTTGAATTGTGTAAATTTTAGAAACATGGTGTTGGATTGGATTATTCCATTTTGGGAATGGGCTTAGTCCAAAGCCCATGCCTTTTATAGCCTAAAACCCTAATTTTAGCCATTTTGGGAAAATTGATAAGTGTGTGTTTTGGAGAGGAAACTTGGAGCCGTTTCACCATCTTCAAGGTCGGGAAATCGTCACCGAGGTAAGATTCGATGTCCAATTAGTGTAAGATTACTGATAAATGATGTATAATTGCTTTGGGATTAGTTTGGGTACAATTGGATCGAGTTCAGACCAATTAGAATCAATTTTTAATCGATTTTAGGCTGTTTGCAGGAGTGATCACGTTTCCCGAGTTTGGATTCTCATTTCCCGAGTCGGGATTTGTAATTCCCAAGTCGGGAAATCTTTGAAGTCGTCTTTGAGGTATTTTGTTCCTAATGCCTTTCCCGAATTAGAAATTTATAATTTCCGAGTCGGGAATTCGGCTATCTTTGTCGTTATAATGACATCGCTTCTTTTTGAGTCAGGAAACTAGCTTTCCCGAGTCGGGATACCAGTTTCCCTGAGTCGGGGTATTGGTTTTCCCGAGTCGGGATACCAGGTTCCCCGAGTCGGGATTTGACATTGCCCGAGTCGGGATTTGTCATTTCCCGAGTCGGGTTTTGGACCAATGTCCGGGTCAGATTTTGGAACTTCATGTTCCTTGGGTGTCATAGTTAGAGGCTTATAAGGCGCGAACATTAATGCTTTAGAATTTATACAGGGTCGTTAGGCGAGATCAGCGGTGAGTCAGTAAGCATTGCACAGGTGAGTTCCCTTGCCTGAATTGAATGGGATTACTGTTTTAAACTGTCTTTGAAATGCACATTATGTTTTCGATAAATGATTTGATTGTTGAAATGTTCTTGTTTTATGATAATGTGATAAGATCTGATAATTACGTTTAAGCATGCTTAAAATGGAAATGTATGTAATGAACTGTTGGTAGATGTGTACATTATGGACATTGGGTACCTTGGAACTTCATGTTCCTTGGGAGTGTTTACCATGTGGTCCGATCAACCACTTGGGGGTACCTCGGGACTACGTCCCTTGGGAGTTATAGTTGGGCGCCGGATGGGCCCGGACTTTGTCACTATGTGACGAGGATTTCTTTGTTCGCAACACATTTGACCTGATTATTGTTTTGTAAATGGGCAAGTGGGCCGGATTTTGTTATTAAACTGTTTTGAGGGAATTCACTAAACCCTGTGGTCTAACCCTCGCTTTCCAAATATTCTTTTTCCTTATCTGTTACAGGTGTAGCCAGAGAGAGAGGAAAGGGCAAGGAGAAGGTTTG
This sequence comes from Centaurea solstitialis, assembly GCA_030169165.1. Lineage (NCBI taxonomy): Eukaryota > Viridiplantae > Streptophyta > Magnoliopsida > Asterales > Asteraceae > Centaurea > Centaurea solstitialis. Next base: position 539,011 of record CM058044.1, read on the forward strand.
ACGTCTAGGGAGAGTCGGCCTTAGCTTTTGTCACGCTCAATAGATACCTAATTTTAAATTTTATCTCAGCCGTGGAGGGTTGTTCCACGTGCATTTAGACACGTTTCTTTTTGCTTAAGATATTTAGTAATATTTCTGTTGCGTTAGATCACTGGGTCGCTTGTGTACTGCTTTATATATCTGCTTGGGATATTGGGGTGTTACATTGTATTTGTTTATTTCTTAATTGAGTAACAATAAATATTTACAAAATTGTTGATATGTGTTTTTGTATATCCTAGTAATGGTTGACTACTTTTATGTAAAATAAGATGCCTCCAGTTTCATGTCTTGCATACAGTATTTTGTTTAGTATCCCCGTTACAATTGCATGTGACTCCTCCAATACGAAAAAAATTGTGCATCATTCGCATACTGGTGGTAGCTTCGAATACGAAAAAAATTGCATATGACTCCTCCCATCGCCCTTCAAACCACACCACCGCCTTTTAAACCACACCACCGCGACCACCCTTCAAACCACCACCACCACCGCTGCCTTCAAACCCCAAACCCCCAATTTCGTCGGATCTGGACCACCGAGAAAAACCCCAAACCCCCAAATTTACCCCTAATTTTACCTAATCTGAAGCCGTTGATGTGAAGGAGACGTGCCGATGACGTGTTATTTCATCGGATCAGGAGGTCGCCGGAAGGTAGAAGAACGTGGCGGAGGTGGAGGGATGGAGGCGAAGGCGCTTGAGATGCTTGTAGACGAAGCCGTCGTCGTGGTGGTTACGGGAGTGGTGTGGCCGGAGACGTGGTGGGAGACTTCGCCGGAGACTTGGCCGGAGATTTGGCCGTCAGTGAACTTCTTGAGTCGCAAAAGAGAGAGATAGGAGAGATATATAAAAGGGTTATTACACTTTAACCCTAATACTTTCATTTTTGTTAAAGAAAACCTCAGGGACCAAATTTGTAGTTTACTCATTTTGAAAATAAAAATAATAAATTTCATGTCAGATATATAACTTGTACATGTCAGCATTTTTGTAGGTGACAAGTAAACCGATACACACAATGGCAACTCTAGCAAGTTTGATACATACAATGGTAAGTTTACAAGTTGAGTACATACAATGATAAAACGTGACAAGTTTGATACACACCCATGTAATTAACCGTTTATTTTACTTTCCCATTATTATATGATATGATTAATAGTTTAAGAATTTTGAATTAATAAATATAATATAGTATATGTATATATGTTAAATAGTCTATAATAAATATAATTTATTTATATGTTAATTATCAACGTTTTAATAATATTTTTTAACTCAAATTACTTAGTCGGATTGATTTTTATGTAATAAAACTAATATGCTTTTAGGTTCAATGATTTATGACGATCGTTATGAAACGTGCTACTTTTAGTTTGTTTTAATGTAAATTAATATTATATAACAATCTTTTGTATTACTTTATTAAACAGACTAACTCATACCTTTGTGTTGGATTTATTTTAGTTTGGTTTGGGTTGTATTAGGATTTTCAAACCGTCAAACATTAGGTGGCTTATCCAAGGTAGCAGGATTATTTTGATGTACTAAATTATCAACCAGACTAACTCATACCTTTGTGTTGGACTTATTTTAGTTTGGTTTGGGTTGTATTAAGATTTTCAAATTGCCACACATTAGGTGGCTTATCCAAATGCTTCAACCCAAACCAGATTTCTTTAAAAATATTACTTTAGGGGAAAAAAACATTTTATTGTTTTCATCAATAAAAAATCAAAGATAATTGTTTAGAATAAAAAAAATGATTTTTATTAAATCTATTTCTATTGAATATAATAGCATGTTTGATGTTATCATCTTAAAAGTAGGATATTCATTAGAGACGACGAATTAAATAGTTTATGAAAAAAGATCAGAAAATATATACGAGATGTTATTGGAACATCTTCAATTTTAGCAAAAAAAGAAAGAAAAAAAAACATCAAGAAGACCAAATATAACGGTCCCATTAAAAGCCCTCCAATAGCTTTGCTAAAATAGCAAAAATTGGGTTTTAGTTTGTTAAAATGCTTTAACGTTTTTGTTATCTCATTCTCTAAAATAAAAAAAACATGGAGAAATCTCTAAATATAGAGAATTCTCTAAAATCTCTAAAAGTAGAGAGAAATATTAATTTAATATCCCCCACCAATAGTGTAATTTGATTGTTTAAAAGTTTTTAAAATTTTATTGGAAAAATAAATGTAATGTATATTATAATAATATAAGTGATGAAAGAATCTTTATAATAGAAAAGCTGTTGAAAATAAAAAAGGTTTAAAGATTTTGACATTTCATGTTTAAAGATTTTGACATTTCATTCTATATTTCAGAAACAATATAGAAAAGTTGTTAGAGAGGTCTAACAAGTTTATGATTCAATGTTCATCAACAGAAAAAAGTATGTCAAACTATTCCGTTAGAGAGGATTTGTAAAAGAAACATAAATATCTGCATTCAAATTTCCAGATCAATGTACAACTTTATGTAAGTAAATCTTTACAATGTCAAATGTTACAATACTCTCTGATAATTCATAATCAGATATCGTATAATACCAAAAACACAGTACTACAAATTTCTCTTTAGAGATATGATCATCGCTTATCTTCAAGAATGCCGACAAGGCACTTCTCCAACATGAACTCAGCATTCACCCAAGCGTGGTATTTATCTAAAGAAACACCTTAAAGAAAAAATTACACTCGCCACTTTTATATATACGCAAACTTGTACAATGCAATTGTAGAATGTGTTTTAACAAGTTGTGCGTTCCAGGTCCTCACAGCTTTAGCCTAACAGGTAAGATGGTGGATATACTTGTAGAATAAGTGGGCGATCGGGGTTATGTCCATTGCTTTGCTCATCAACTTCAACTTACTCTAGTTGCTATGGCGAAAAAGAACACGAAAATCTCTGACTTTTTTTTCTTGGTCAACAACATTGTGAATGTTGTTGGAGGTTCGTGCAAACGCCGTGATATGCTTCGAGGACAACAAACTGCCAAAGTCTTTGAAGCACTAAATTCTGGTGAAATCCTAAGTGGTCGAGGCCTTAATCAAGAAACTTCTCTCTCTAGAGCGGGTGACACACGTTGGGGATCACATCATGGTACTTTGGTTAGTCTCATTGCATTATTTCCATCTGTGATAGATGTGCTTCAGATGATTGGAGAAGATGGATTAACCTATGAACAGAAGTCTGAAGCTCGTTTACTTTCTAACTCTCTCCTCTCTTTTGATTTTATCTTTTGCCTACACTTCATGAAGATGATATTGGGGATCACCAATGAATTATCCCAAGCATTGCAAAAGAAAGAGCAAGATATTGTAAATTCAATGGAACTGGATGGAGTCTGCAAACATCAACTACAAAAATTGAGAGTTGAGAATGATAGGTGGGATTCGCTACTCAATCAAGTTGCCATGGTTTGTGAGAAATACGATATTGATGTTTGTAACATGGATGAGATGTTCTCACTTCCCGGAAGGTCACGTCGGAAAGCTCCACAAATGACAAACTTGCATCATTATCGTGTTGAGTTATTTTGCGCAGTCATCGATTTGCAACTTATGGAGTTGGAGAATCGGTTTAATGAGACTAACACTGATTTGCTGATTTCTATGGGATGTCTAAATCCAAGAAACTCTTTTGCAGCCTTTGATAAGAGCAAATTAATCCGTCTTGCTCATTTTTATCCCGATGACTTTTCTGAAATGGAGCTTTTGATACTTGATGATCAACTGGAAACTTATATTGTTGATATGCGACGAATCCAAAGTTTGCCAATCTAAAAGGAATCAGTGATCTTGCGCAGAAAATGGTGGAATCCAAAAAGGACAAGGTGTTCACTCTTGTGTATTTGCTTATTAAACTAGCGATGATATTGCCGGTTGCAACTGCGACTGTTGAGAGGACATTTTCAGCTATGAACGTCGTGAAGAATAGGTTGCGCAATAGAATGGGAGATCAATGGTTGAACGATTGTTTGGTTACTTATATCGAAAAGGATATTTTTACCGAGCTTGATAATGAAGACATCATATATAAGTTCCAAAACATGAAAACTCGTCGAGGTCAATGTTAAATATGTAAAGATCGTATAATATTAATATAAATATATATCGTTATTTTGGTCATTTTCATAATGTTATCGTTACTTTTATTATTCTATTTTATATTATGCTCCCCCTCCTATAAATTCCTGCCTCCGCCCCTGCCTATACACCATCCACTTACGATATACCTACCTCCCCATGGTGACTTATACCCTTTTGCAAAAGTTGTGCATATTCCAAAGCATTGGCAAAAATGCCATCGGACTTTCAACTTATGATAATAAATACTATTAAAGGACATGCTTGATGGTCTGAAAACTAATTAAAAAAAAAAAGATATTGAATAATGCTGTACAATCTTTTCCAACCGCCTTCATCAACATATCGACACCTGAAAGATGGACGATCAAAAGCACACCACACGGTTAGTCTATATCCACATCCACAAGAAAACAGGCACCCCAACCATCTTTTTCCAAAGTTGGTATACAAATCAGCCTACATATCCAACATAATCAAACTAGATTCTGAAAGAATACTATTTTCATGACCTGAAACCGTTAAGAGGCCGTGTGGTTTGTAGGAATGAATTGGATTTCATGTAGGGATTAGATTGGATTTGGATTTGGATTTGGAATGGATTTGAATTCCCGTTATTTATAAAAATTACCAAAAATAATAATAAATAATAATTAACTTACCTTTTATTTAACTTGTTATAAGAAAACAAATGTTTCTGCATATTAAACATTGTTATATACAGGGCCGTTCCAATCTTTTCGGGGCCCTGTTACATCTATATGACTATATCAAAACTATCGATCAATAGACAGAATAAACAAAAAAATCAAATTTCACACCATATATTAATGTTAAAGTACTACAAATTAAAATAACAAAAGTGAAGTAACATAGGAAATCCGCTTAATTAAAATTAGTCTTCTAACATTTTTCAAAACAAAATCTTCTATCAAATCTTCATAATCAACTTTCTCCCAAAAATCATTCTCAATTGATATTAAGGAATTGTTTGGTAAAAGTAAGTTAGCTTATAAGTCAAATACATGTTTGGATAGACCATAAGCTACTTATAAGCTAGCTTTTTGAAAAGTTACTCCCACTAATGTTTTAGTGACTTATGAGACTTATAATTATTTTTATTCCAAATATACCCTGCTAAGTTTTATGCTACCAATTTTTAAACATGTCTTTTTATCATTTTACAGTCATAAGCTACCTTATCAACTAGTTTTTGCCAACCCCAACTTATTCATCAGCTAATTTATAAATCATTAGCTACTTTATCAATCATCAGCTACCTTATTAGTTTATCGGTCATTAGCTACTTTTATCAGCTAAAAGACATACCAATGGAAAACTACAAAAGTACAATAGTATAACGAATTAAATTACATAAGTAAACATACACTAACAGATTACTATTTCATTAGTATTAAAAAAATTTATCAGAAATTAAACCCAATATAGCATAATTAGCAATTAGTAAACTGTAAACATATCAACAATTCAGAATCTTGGACTTACAGAGATTGAACAAATCCACCTAGAATTTTGTGAAAATAGAACAATATAAGCGTTGTTTGGTAACCCAATAAAAAAAATCTTACCAGGGATTTTGAAGAGTAGTCTTGATTCTTGTTATGATTGCCATTGGAAAAAAAGAAGATGAAGAATCAGTGGACCGTAGAAGATAACTCGACCTCGTGAAGAAGAGAAATTAGAAAGGAAGGGTTTTCAAAAAAATTAAAATGGCGCTGCGATTTAGGCGCCGATCAACAAAACCTCATCATTAATTTGAACTTTTGGGCCCTAATATATTAAGATAACTAAGTTGGACCTGTGGTAATGGATTAGAGCATTGGGACTCTAAAATTATTGTTATTTTATATATATATATATATATATATATATAGAATGTACCAAAATTTTGGGCCCCAAATAATTTGGGGGCCCTGTGCCACTGAACATGTTGGAACAGGCCCAGGAACGGCCCTGGTTATATACAAATCCTACGTAATCCCTTAAAATCCTAGCCACGTCTTTCGGTTTCAAAATCCTATGTTTGAGGGATTTCAAATCCTGACAATCCTACAAACCAAAAGCGGGATTGGAATGGATTTTGAATCCAAATGCCCCCAAATCCAGTCCATTCCTGCAAACCAAACGGGACCTTAGGGGCCATTTGATTTGTGGAATTTAAAGGAAATTGATGGAATTGAAATGAAAATTTTCTTAGGGGTATTTGGTTTGTGGAATGAATTTGGTGGAATCCTTTGAAAGCCAATGAACTCCAAAACTTTAAGGAATTCATCATTCCTTGGATTAAGTGAAGGAAATGAATTCCTACCAACCAAACACGTAAGAATCTAGAAAGCAGTTAAAAATTGCACAAAACACTCGTTCATTTCTTAGGAACTTCATTAAGCAAAACAGAATCATCATCTAAATATAGAACGAACTATTGTGTCTTTATGGCAATTTATCGCTTTGTGTATATGATGAAAGAAATAATATGATAGTACCTCCAGGATGAAACTTCATGTATGGAGTGATGTTGTAAACACGGCCTTTAAGAACGGTCCACATTGAGTCCTCTCCTCTGTTTGGTGTTGTTTAACTTCATCTAAAGATATAAGCCTCTTGTTCGACTGCCCCTTCAATCCTGCAATCATAAATTCCACCAAATTCAGAAATAAATCGGTACATATGCTAACTTGACTATGGTCAACTCAAGGAAGACGGTTGGTTAAATTAGCAAGGGTTGGTTGGTTTTTTAAGCACCATGTTCAAGATTCTCACTTAGATTTGGCAACTCAATAAAAAAAAAAAATTCAAAGCACAAAAAGGCAGCTCTTCAACTCGAAGAACATCCCCAAATATATATGGCTATGATTGTGCAGAATGAGCTTTGTCACAAGAAAATTGGAAGAATTTCTCCTTCAAGGCATCACTAACGTTTCCTTTTTAAAGAAGATTTCATGTTACACTACATACAACCAATTATCACCATTACATATAAAATAAGGGTATCAATCTGGGTCTGCAAGAATCCTCTATTTCGTAAAAAAATATACACAATATCCCATAAATAGTCACTTAACTTCCTTTGAACTATGTCTCAAGTCAACAAAACAACTTCCAATCTAAGTCATGTACTCCATTGGACAAGAAAGAACCTCAAAGAATGGTGACAGAACCACATCAAAAATCACTTTTGTAAGACGAAAAAAGCCCCATCACTAGAAAAACTAAAAAGAAAGTTCATGGTACTTTTCTTGTTACAAACAGGATTCAAATATTTAGAAATACTAGCTTTTTTTTATATTTTTTTAAAATATGAATTGGTAATGTTAAAAGCAAAGAGGTATGTATGTCAATTTAAGAATACTTTTTTACGATTTGACATATTTGGGCGAGGAGCTATAGATACATGTGGATTGACGAAATTATCGTATTT
>CM058044.1:546687-573720 GCA_030169165.1 Centaurea solstitialis
CGGCTTCTTTACAACGGTTTTCGGCTTCTGTGACGTACTAACTGAACTTCCCGCATCTACCGCTGGCTGTTTGGGACGTTCAGTCGGCTTATTTTGTGACGATGCATCAATAACTTTAAAAGTTAAGGATCCAACCTTTTCCTGCTTCTCCCTATCGGCATTACTTCTCGAATTGTCACTCCAAATACTACCACTACTCTTATTTTCGTCATTTATACCGACACTACTAACGTCTGGAATACCCTTCTGTGCATCTCTGTTTTCGTCATCCGGAACACCAACCTAAAAACAGTAACGAAGATCAAAAACCGACAAATCCCCTGAAAATGTTACATAGAATGATTTAAACGAAGTTTACAGCTAATAGAGGATTTGGAGAGAACTTGCCTGACAAAAGGTAAAATCGTCATTGCTTTCCGACTTATCCATATGGCTCCCAGAAAATAGTTGAGTCAGATCGGTCACACTACGAGATTCTGTATACTTATCCCGAAATCCTTCTGAAAACAAACTTTATCACCGTTAAATTTAAGTATATGATATCCCTAACAGGTAAGGAAGCTGCAGTAACACCCTCAAAACCAACACTGATAAAAGGAAAAAATATGAAAAATTCTTGCTCACAAAAATGTGCATTAACATCCTATTCAAAGCATCTTTCAACTCGAAGCCACAGTTGTTAATTTGGGGAAGAATATTGCTTATGTTATATGCTTGAAAAAGATATAAAAAGCAAGTAACTTATGCATGAACTGTGACGGAAATCGTACAATAATCAAAATTAGAAAAGAATGACTAGCATTTCAAATTGCTGTACTTTGTTTCCTCATTTCAAGTTGAGTAGCCAGAGAAAGACTATATATAGTTGGTAGAAAAGAGCAGGAAAAATACAATGACTATCAACCCAAGTATTTGTTTCTTATTTTTGGATTTTTTGCAAGCATGTTGGTTGATTATAAATAAAGTATGAAATTTCAAGTACAACGATTCAGAATGCAAATCACACTTTCAAGAAATAACTCAAATAAGCTTTACATGCTTGTGATATTTTATTCCTCAATTATTTTTTTACAATGGCTCCAACATTTTCATCAGGGAAATCAATAATCTAAATAGAATTCAAAATGACTAAATCAATCATTGGTCAACTACCTAACGTATCTTGATGTTTATTCAAGAAGATCATGGTTGCTCTTTTTATTGGAAAACAGCGAACCCGAAAAGGGTGAGGTGTTATCCAACTTGTTCTACAACAATAAACACCACTCTGATGAATTCAATTGTTATGCGCCATGGTCCTTCATCTAAAATTAAGTGCAAATTTATGGTTTGCTTTTTGTTCTGATATTAGTACTTTGTTTCATCCACACTCCCCTATTCAACAAACTAGAATGAGGAAACAAAAAACAACATGAAGAAAAATGTGACTTCTAGTAGTTGATTCTGAATTTCTATCCCCTAAGTTAAAATGCACAGTTGCATCTAATTCAAAGCTACTTTTCGGAAGGCCTTGTTCATCAAACCAAAACTAACTTACTTAGGCCCATCGAAGAAAATGATGACTAAAAAATACAGCAAAATTTACACCTTTTAATTAGATTCAGAAGAGTTGTACAGATCACAAGACGAGGGGGAGCATGCAAATGAATATGATTGCTAGCAAATAGGGGTAAAACCGTAAAAGCTATCCTATTTCAGAATTCCATCAATTGAGATGTAGCATATGAAAGATCAATCTCAGCTTAAATGCTCAATGAATAAGATTTATTTGCACCCAATCTGAAGACATAGTTTCAAGGTCTCTAAATCTCTCAGAAAAACCCTAGTTCCTAATTGGCAAAGAAACAAAATCAATCAATTTCAACTTAGTTTTCTGATACTCAAAAACCCAAATTAAGAAAATGTTTATGATATATTAATAAACTTGTAATTTAAGCTTAATTCACATGATTATATGATTATATTAACAATTGGAAAAACTAAAGAGCAAGACCTAACAAAAACCCAAATTGCCTAATAAACAAGCAGATTATTTCAAGTAATTCATCATCATCATCGCACATAAGATAAACCCACAAAAAAACAAATGAAATCAAATTAGAAGCTGAATCTTAGCAGCAAACAATGGCGATTTGCCGATTTAGATAACATCAACAAGGAGAAAGAGAAGCACCTGATCAAAGAATCGATAGATAGCTTGCTGGATGATGTAGCAAAATCCAAGAATGAATTTAGCCCTAAACTATTGAACAAGATTCAACAAATCCTGTTTATCTATGCTCCATATTGACCCCTATACTATGAAAACTCTCCCTTAATTTATGTTTGTTCATTTAATAAAGGAACAAATACGAACAAGATTTTACGTTCATTTGAATAAATGAATGAACACGAATAACATCCTCGTTCGTTCAATTATGTTCGTGAACATTCGGTTATGTTTTATGTTCGTGAACCGTTTGTTTGTTTATATAACCATTTATATATAATTACTTATAAATTATATAGTATTTATTAAATAATTTAGTTATTTAACTATGTTTTAGATAAAGTTAAAAAAAATATTGCATGACATCTCTCCTCTCGGATAAAAACTTCTAGGTGTTAATTAAGAATATGTAGGATTTTCTATTTGTTAATGTTCGTTCGTTTATCTTTGTTTGTGTTAGTTTACATTCGTTTAAGAGTTTAATGAACGAACACGAACATCCTCATGTGCTAAATGAACGAACACGAACATGATTTTTCGTTCGGTTAAGCGTTTGTGTTCGTGTTCGTTTAAACTAAAAAAAATGAACATGAACAAGTCTCGTTCGTGTTCGTTCGATTCATTTAAATCCCCATCTCTTTGTGAACGCCACCGCCATCCGGTTCTTGGGCACCTCCTCCGCCACCGGGCAGTACGGAATCCACGAATCAGGCCGGAACTCCTCCCCGATCTCGACCCCTTCCCGCTTCATCGCGTCACATAATTGAAAATGAAATTGGAGCAACGGCAAAGTGGGGGTCGGGGCGAGAAACAACACGTTATCGTCATTCGAAAGGCTCCCGATCGATCCAAACGATAACGGCAAAGGATCCTGCTTCGAAGCAAACCCTTTTACGACGCTTTCGAGCTTTGATGGATCATTAAACGGGCTCGAAAAAAGGATGATATGAGGTCGGGATTCGATTTCGATAAGATGGGTGCTAATTTGTCTACAAGCCACAACATTCCAAGCTTTCAAAACTTGGTTTTCGAGAGCCGGATCGAAGTACAGCTCAATTGCATAACGGTCCGACATTTAATTCGATTAAAACGCAAAAAAAACCCTAAAAACAGTTGAAACCCCTAAATTTGAGTCTGATAGCAATCCGCAAAATTGATTGATTAAAGTTAATCAGAATCAATCCTGGGTTAGAAATTACTTCTCGGAATTAACTTCAGATCCGAAAAAGAGATCAGATTGGAAACTATACGATTAAAATTAACGATTAACAGCTACTAATTTGGGGAAAAAGGGGTTCAAAAGCAAACCCTAAAGATCAAAATTTTAAGCAATAAAAACTAAATTGGTACATAATACCCAGATGAGATTAGAGTCGATTGAGCAGAAACCTGATTGAATTGGAAACTAAACGATTAAAATGAACGATTAACAGCTACTAATTTTGGGGAAAGGGGTTCGAAAGCAAACCCTAAAGATCGAAAATTTGAGCAATAAAAACTAAAATTGGAACATACCCAGATGAGATTGAGTTGATTGAAGTGTGGAATTGAGATTGGATTGAAGGATTAAAGAGATGAAGTTGGACAAAAAGGGTTTTAATGGTCGCAAAAATGAAGGGGCGAGAACATCGGGAGTTCTTTTTGGCGTTTGATAAGACCGTCTCCAACTATAACACCAAATTTAACACCAAAAACACCAAATTTGGTGGGGCCTTTAACACCAAAAAAACACTCAACTCCAATCATCCTCTAAAAAAACACCAAATTTTAAAACCTCATATTAAAATAATATATTTTATTTACTAACAATCATTTTTAATAACAATTACTATAATTTTATAAATAAATATTATAACAATAAATAATTTTTTAAATTAAATTTTAATATCAAATTACAAAGATAAATAAGAGAAAACAAATAGTTAAGCATATATAATTTATAATTATATAAAAAGTTAATATATTTATAATTATTAAAATTGGAAATCTATATTAAAAACATATAAAATAATGAAAGTGGTGGGCCAAGTGAATTTGGCGTGGCAATGAAAGACCGGCAAATATGTCGGTTGAATTTGAGGACCTGCAAATTGTTTTTAGAAATGACGTACGGTTGGAAGGGCTAAAAACGCCAAAATTGAGAAAATGAAGGTCCGTTAGAATTGCTCTAAAATGGTGGCAGATAGATCAGTGAGATTGAGGGTATGAAGGTTTAGAGTAAAGTTTTCAAAAATGGTCCTTTGAGTATTGGTTAAGTTTCATTTTTGGTCCCTTAACTATTATTCTCCAAAACTAGTCCTTATTGGAGTAGCAATTGGACCCGACTAAATTACTCATAGTTTTGTTTACTGAAAGGGTGTTGGGTCAAAGTCCGACTAATCCCCAACAATTTTAGGGGCTAAACATGGTCCACTTAAATGTCCCAGACATGCACACGGAAAGACTGAACTCGGTTAGGACGCTATAAAGTATGAACCCCCGAACGATAACCAATACGCCACAGCACTGGAAGACAACTACTCATAGTTTTTATTGGTGGTTGGTGCAGAAAGTTTTACTAGTGGGATACCTTCAATGTAGATTTAAGCTTACTAAAGTTGTTCAATATATTTTAGCCTAATTACATCGTTTCGAGGGATTTTTAAAGTGTTCTTGATTGATTTTAAGAGATTTCTAAAGTTCTTTTGTCGATTTTGAGAACGTTTTTGGGTTTTTTGGTTGATTCTATGTCTTTTTTGATTTTTTAACCGATTTCAAAGTACTTTTTTGGTTGACGAGCTCCCAAACTAGAATTACCGGAGGGAATAATGATTGAAACTTAAATAAGAATATTTTTAACATAACAAAATTCCATTATTTTTCTTTTAATGGGATCCCTTCCCCCTCTACTTACAAATTGAATCCGTCGCTCGTTTTTACAAAAAAGGGTTTGTAATAACAATTTACAGGTGTATTCGGATGGCGGAGGCATACGCGAAGCCTTAGGCTTAGCGATGCGAAGATCGAACAGACGGGGATTTAAACCCTTTTTCTCCAACTTTTTCAAACACAACTACCCTAATACTCCTTAGCCGCCGCGAACCTCTCTTCTCCGACGCGAAATCTCGAAATCTTGTGCTTCAATTCTTCAATTCCATGGCATCCAAGGTATGTTTCCTACATTCTCCTTAGTTGGATTTCATCTCAAGAAGGTTATTTGGTACAATTGCTTGATTTTAATTGCTTATTGCGAGGAATGCTAGATATTGTTATTCTTGATTGATTTTAGCATATGAGCAATTAGAATGGTACTTTGATTGATGATAATATGATGCTAGCATTGTACTTTGATTGATATGGGGTTAGATTTTATTTTGGTCATCCAATTTGGTTGTACTTACATGTTAAGTGTGGGGAATTTTTCAAATTCCCTTCTCCTTTTGTTTTCACCATATTAGGATGCTAGAATTGACTAGAACTTCAAGTGTGGGGATTGTTCACATGTGCATGTAATGTAAACTTGAACTTCTAGCTTTATTGGTTATGTTCTTGAGAAGTTAATGAGATCAATAATCGTGTGAGATGCTTAATTGATTTGTACTGGAACTAAGACATGGTTAATTGTTTGTGTAGGGAACAAGATCCACCTCCGCATCTGCACCCAATGTGAACTACCGGGCACCGGATGGGACCCATGCATTTACATACTTCATGAACGATCGTGCTTTGAACGCCGCCAAACAAGCCGAGTACTGGGACATCATGGACCGAATAAAAACTCGTCAAATCGTAGCGGCTATCATCAAATCCGGATCCGTCTGGGTGACGAATGGAAGACGGCCTTCAAAACGCCTTTCGGGCTATATGAATGGCTTGTCATGTCTTTTGGCACTTCCAACGCGCCAAGCACTTTCATGAGGACGATGAACCAAGTCCTTCGCCCTTTTATTGGATCATTCGTAGTCGTGTATTTCGACGATATCCTCAACTATAGCCGAAGCAAAGATGATCACTTGACGCATCTTCGAGAAGTTCTCTCTGTGCTCCAAGATAGTAAACTCTACATCAATCTCAAAAAGTGTACTTTTTGTACAAATAAACTTTTATTTTTGGGATTTGTTGTTGGAGAATCCGGAATTGAAGTTGACGAAAAGAAGGTACGTGCAATCAAAGAATGGTCGACACCGAAAACCGTTACCTATGTTCGAAGCTTCCACGGTTTGGCCACCTTCTACCAGAGATTTGTGAAGGATTTTAGTACGATCACCGCACCCATTACCGAGTGCTTGAAAAAAGGAAAGTTTCAATAGGGACCGTTCAAGATCAAAGCTTTGCGTTGATCAAAGAAAAGTTAAGCACAACACCGGTTCTCGCGCTTCCCGATTTTAGCAAGATTTTTGAAGTCGAGTGCGACGCAAGTGGTGTGGGAGTAGGAGCCGTTCTATCCCAAGAGAAACGACCGATTGCGTTCTTTAGCGAAAAGCTAAGGGATGCTAGACAAAAGTGGAGCACTTACGATCAAGAGTTTTACGCGGTATTTCGTGCCTTGAAACAATGGGAGTACTATCTCGTACATCGGGAGTTTGTTCTTTTTACCGATCATCAAGCTTTGAAATTTATCAATAGTCAAAAATCGGTGAGTAAGATGCATGCACGTTGGGTAAGTTATTTGCAAAAATTCCCTTTTGTAATCAAGCACAAGTCAGGAGTACTTAACCGAGTAGCCGACGCCTTGAGCTGGCGTGCTACTTTAATGATCACTCTTTCTCAAGAGATTACCGGGTTTGAAGTTTTCAAAGAACAATACGAGGAAGATAATGATTTCAAGGATGTTTGGTCCAAGTGTAAAGGCGGAACACCGATGGATGATTTCTATGTCCACGACGGTTATCTTTTCAAAGGTAATCAATTGTGCATCCCTAATTCCTCTCTTCGTGAAAAGTTGATACGAGATCTACATGGAGGAAGCTTAGGTGGACATCTTGGCCGAGACAAAACCGTCGCTAGTGTCATCGAGTGATATTATTGGCCCCGTTTGAGGCGCGATGTTGGAGCCATTTTTCGCAAATGTTATACGTGCCAAGTCGCTAAGGGTCAAAGTCACAACACCGGCCTTTACTTACCTCTACCGATTCCGAACGATATATGGTAAGATTGTCCATGGATTTTGTCCTTGGATTACCCCGCACACAACGAGGCGTTGATTCTATTTCGTCGTCGTAGATCGTTTCTCAAAGATGACGCATTTTATTGCTTGCAAAAAAACCGCCGATGCGAGTAATATCGCTAAGTTGTTTTTCAAGGAAGTTGTACGCCTTTACGGAGTTCCCAAGACTATTACTTCCGATCGTGACTCGAAGTTTCTTAGTCACTTTTGGATCACTCTTTGGAGATTGTTTGGTACCTCGCTCAACAAAAGTAGCACGGCGCATCCGCAATCCGATGGTCAAACCGAGGTAACCAATCGCACGTTGGGAAACATGCTTAGAAGTGTTTGTAGCGATAAGCCGAAGTAGTGGGATCTTGCTTTGCCTCAGATCGAATTCGCCTACAATAGCGCAACTCATTCGGCGACTGGTTGTTCACCTTTCTCGCTAGTTTACACGACGACTCCCAAGCATGTTGTTGATTTGGTCAAACTTCCACGTCTTCCGGGAGTAAGTATTGCAACGGAGAATCTGGCTAAGGATGTTCAAGCCATAAAAGAAGACGTCAAAGCTCGTTTGGAACAAGTTGGTGCGAAAAACAAAGAAGTTGCGGATCAACGACGTCGCAAGAAAGTTTTTCACGTAGGGGATGATGTCATGGTTTTTCTCCGGAAAGAGCGTTTTCCAGTTGGTACGTATGGGAAGCTACAACAAAAGAAGTATGGTCCGTTTAAAGTCACAAAGAAAATTAATGATAACGCTTATGTTGTCGCACTCCTCGATTCGCTTCACATCTCCAATACGTTCAACGTAGCCGATCTGTACGATTACTATGAGGATGATCTTCCATTGGAAGAGAACTCGGGGTCGAGTTCTTCAGAGGTGGAGGAAACTGATACAGATCGCCTAGCCCGACAAATCGAGGAGCATCGCGACCGGACCACAAAGAAGATTGCTCACGCCGCGAGCCTCCCTGCTCGCGCCACGAGGCCTTAAACACTCGCGCCACTCCTCGCGCCACGAAGCCCGTCAGATCCGCCAGAAACGATTTTTTGCTGTTTTCCTTAATTAATTCGTTTCATTTTCTTAGTTTTCTTAATTCCCAAGCTAGGATTAATTTTAGCTAGTTTTATTTCCTTTTCTTTAGACGTTGCCTTATTTCGATTAGTTTTCTAGCCTATTTAAAGGACCATTAGCTTGTTGATTTTCATTCATTCAATCATAATTCAATTAAAGCTTTGCTTTGTTTATCGTGTTTACGATTTCTTTGTTTACGTTTCACGCTTGTGAACGTTGTCTAACTTTTGGGTTGACGCTAGTCGATCCGTTCCACGTTTCTTACTGCGTCACATATGGAATTGATATGATTCTAAAATAAAATAATACACGTCTTATTCTAAGCGTGAGTTTTTGCGAACTTTATTGATTGACAAGTAGTACATATCCTTTTTGATATATTGTATCAAATGTGATTTTACTCTAAAATGACATGTGATTGGACCTTCTCATACCTATGAATTGATCATCTTTTTGATCCCTCCTATATATATTCAAAAAATTTAGAAATGTTTAATTATCATTTACATGTGGTCATAAAATATTTTAGGGTTAATTACATGGGTATGTATCGAACTTGTTACGTTTTATCATTGTATGTACTCAACTTACAAACTTATCATTGTATGTATCGAACTTGCTAGACTTACCATTGTATGTATCCAACTTTATCAAAACCTATCATTGAATGTATTCTACTTGTCACGAAAGTGTATCGAACTTGAGGTTTTGATAAAGTTGGATACATACAATGGCAATTTTAGAATGTTCGATACATACAATGGTAAGTTTATAAGTTGAGTACATACAATGATAAAACGTAACAAGTTCGATACATACCCATGTAATTAACCCAATATTTTATTGGTAAAATACGATAACAGATGAACATATTGAGTATTAAAAAACATCATAAAATTAGGATATAAAATATTTAAAAACTAAAACAAAGTTTATTTATTAAGTAACAATTTGTTGAATATTAAAAACTACAGAAACCAGTTTTATATTCTTTTTTGGTTCATAAAACGGTCATGTCTATATATCATCACGGTCATGTCTATCGTCTTCTTTGAGAAGAAAACGGAAAGAAACAGATAATGGGAACAACGAAAGACACATAAAAGTTCAAACTCAATGCATATATAGTTTTTTATTATTAGAAATTGATTTTCATCACTTGACGATTTGTGAAGCCTTGAGTCGGTCATCAATGGATACAACTGTAAGTTAAAAGTAGACCAAGATTGAGGAGTCATCATAAAAGACCAAGTTTTTATTTGGTTGTTATTTTAGTGACACCAGAAAAATTGTATAGGTGTTGTTATTTTGCATGACGCCATTTTTTGATTGATCAATAACTTCTCCTTCTAATTGTAAAGAGAAATTTTAGAGATTTACATAATCATCTAAAAAAATTAAAGATAAATCTAGACTAAGAAGGTGTTTGGGAATATTGAGTTCTAAAACTGCTTATTGACTTGTTGGCTTCTTCAAGAAGTCAATAAGTTGATAAGTTTGTTTGTGTAATCCAAAAGTGCTTTGAAAACTCCGTTTTGACAAGGGATGAAATGGAGTTTTCAACAAGTCACAATTTGTGACTTGTTGCTACAAACCCTTCTCAAAAAGTTGATAAGTTAATCCAAACACTTTTTTAAACTCTTTCTCCTACCGCTTTTGCTCAAAATCGCTTTTGGACCTCAAAAAGTTTACAAGAGACACTCATTTTTCTCACTCCAAGATACTCCTTTTCTAGATAAATAAATGTACTTCTAATATTTACTTTTATAAGGCCATCCATAGCATTACTCGGGTAGGAAGCGGGTTAAATGGTCAGGTTAGCGGGTTCGAAAATCGAAATGTTGGTGGTATGGGTAGGGCGGGTAGTACCCCCTGTGGTAGGGGTGAGCATTTCCAAACCTGTCGAATCTGCCTCTCTCTTTCTCTCTTCCCTCTTGCTCTCTTTCTCTCTCTTAAAGTAATAATAAAATAAATGTTGGTGCTACTTCACTTGAGGATTTAGAGGGTAGGATGAGAAAAACAGATGTGGCGCTGAGGTGACATAAGGATATGATGGTATGAAATGTTGGTGGTACTCATGGCCATGGGTGGCCTTAATGCTAGGCACAGAGGGCATCACAACCCAATAGTTATATAGGGCTTAGTAGTTAGTAGGCTTGATTTTTTTTTTCAAAATATGTTATCGCTTTTTGGCCTCTTGCTTTTCAAAATATGTTAGCGCTTTTGGCCTATTGGTTTCATCTTTGCCCTAATGATTCATGACTGGCCTTCTACCTCTTACCTAAGATGCACAACATAGCCAAAATAACATCCCAGTGATGATATAGACACCTTCTCCACAAAATAACATCTTCCAACTTTCCTCAATTCTTCTCCCTCAAAATATTCAATCACCATGACACCATGATAATGTATATGTTTAACAGTATGTATGTATATATATATATATATATACTAAAAATGATTAAAATAATCAATTTTAATAATCATTTAACTATTTTTATAACTTAATCTAACTTCAAATTATTAAAAAATGACAATATATGATATTTTGACAGGTTAAGAAAAATATATATGATATCTGTAGATTAGATCAGATAAATATGATATATTCGGTTTTAATAAAGACATATATAAAATTAACCCTAGAAGTAAATACTTCATGGCTTAAAGGAGCTATTTGGTTAAAGAAGCTATTGTTAATTCAAAACACTATATTTGATAATTTATCCTAATTTAAAATGATCAAAAACTGATAAAAATAGTTATTTGGGTAAATATGATATTTTTATAGGTTAGAAAGGGTATATATGATATTTGTGGATTTAAAAAAAAAAAGAGTTATAATACTTATTTAACTTTTTTATTATTATTAAATATGGTTAAAAAAGGATTAAAAGTTGATAAAAAAAAACTTATTTGGGTAAATATGAGATTTTGGTAGTTTAGGAATGGCATATGATACTTGTAGATTAAATTGGATAAATATGATACTTTGAGTTTCAATAATGTATATATACGCAGTTACCCTATTTTAAATAACATCTAGTTTGCTTTATCCGGTAAGTGTTTATCGGTAAAACTAAACACTATCACACTACCATATCAGACAATATATTGGCCTCAAAACGGTATTATACACAACAATCTATCGGTAAAAGAACTCTCGTTCATGCTATCATTTTTAATGGGTATACATCTTCAAACGTCACTACATGGGTCACTTAACACAACTTCTTTAATGGCCCACTAAGCTCAAGGATTAAATCGAGAAATATTAATACATCAGTAAACAATTATAATTTCTAACGACTCAGGACGAAGTTGATGATTCTATAAATCATAGAAACTAAACTTGTAATTTAACTTACTTGTTTGTGTTGGCTCTGGGGTTTAGATTAGGCTATTTGAGTAGCATGTTATTAGCCCATGCAATTGCAAATGACAAAATACAAAAGACATCCCCTTTGGCCTTTTGGAAATATATTTAAACTTCCTAAAGGCCTAATACGAGAAACAAAGTGTTTGAATAACTAAGAAAAAAGAACAAAAATTACTTAAATGTTAGTTTCTCTAAAGAACAAAAAATGATCAAATTGATAAAGGCTGCAGGCAAGAGAAATTTTGGTTACAACGTTAACCTACTCATATATGAATATCCTTTCATATTCAATAAATTAAAAAGCGCCATTACTTAACCATTAAAATACCAAATCATGTTTAGTTCAAAAATTGAAAAGGAAGAATTTGATCGATCAAATAAATAAAGATTAAATTAGAGGAAATTGGCTTTTCTAGAAAGACAATGTCATCCTCTTGTTCAAATTATGAGATACTTGCATTAAAGGAAGGGTTGGAGGAAGCGTTTTACCTTCATAATATACAGGACACAGGTTGGAATAAGTATGCATGGTAGGATCGACTAGCGTTTAAAACCCGATAAAAATCTTTCAAACAAAGAAATAAAACAAGAGAATAATTTCTTAAAAACTACAAAGAGAAGGTTATATTATAACTTGATAATCGATAAACAATTGTAGCCTAGCAACCCTATTTATATATCTAAACAAAAGAGATAAATACGGAAACTAAATAACCTAAATCTAATTATATAATTATCCTAATTAATGAAGAAAATAACTAATATTTAGTAATACTCCTATTCTAAATAAAACATAACATTTACGTAATAAAATATTTAATAAACAAATCATGCAATATCTTTCGAATATTCTGCGTGAAAACAACCACGACGAGCTCGCGTCGCGAGTCATAGCTTCGCGCCGTGAGATCGGCTATGTCTCGACACTTGAATTTCTTCTTTTTTGAGTCTTTTTTCCGGTTTCCAGAAATAGTTAAAAATTTTCGATACAGCTCGAACCGATCTTATCAATATAGATATTGAACACAACAGACAATGAAATAAAGTATATCTTGTTTTACATAAATTAATGTTGATTTTTGTTTTTCTTGTTTCTCATGTATTGTTGTTATGTCCTAATGCACTGTCTTTTTGTTCCATTCATTTGTTGTCCAAGTACAATGAAGTTACACATTTGTTCATATAGTATTGTAGGTCTTTTGTTTTCATGTAAAGGGAAAGAGAGCATCATAAAGGGAATTAAGATGATAAGGACAAAAAAAAGTTACAAGGTTAAATGAACTACTTTTATGATCTTACAAAAATAGTCGAAATACTTTGTAGCTAAGATTCCCTATCTACAAATATATCAGAGGTCGAATGGTACATTTACACTAATAGATGACGAAGGATACCATAAATGTGATTATTCAATTCTATTTTCGAAACAAGCATATATTAATTTTGGTGGCCGATTTAATATTTTTATCTAATTAGGCACTTTTAAGTTAGGTTAACGTCTGCAAAGTTGTCAGATATTTTTTTAGCTAATTCTATCATTTCAGAGATTTTAAAGTCTTTTGAATGATTTCGAGATTTTTTTTTCTTTATCGATTCAAAGGATTTTTTGATTGTTTGGTTGATTTCGAAAGTTTCTTTTGGTTTTTGGTTGATTTTGAGGTATTTCTTGTTGGTGAGGAGCCTCCCGAGAACGCGGTGGAAACTATGGTATAAAGTAAAAATAAAAGGTTTTTTACCTAAGAAATTCTTCTTCGTCATTTTTTAGTTTCCCCCACCTTTGTACATTACATCCACCATGGTAATGTCAATACTTTTAGAGTAACGTTGAATATGCAAAAACATGCATATTGAAACCAAGTACATGAAAACAATATATGTTAATGAATGTTATTAATCCTAATCGAGATACAAAAAACATATAGAATAGCAACATAATGCACATTCTTAAGCTATCATAATCTTATAGATCTCAAAAGAAAGAAAGGTCTCTAGAATAAATTTACATCCATATCTCAAATCATGACTTCTTTATTTCTAAGAGCTATCTACCTTATGATGCAAAGCTTGAATTTAAAAATATGACAAAACATAAAGAAATACTATACATGAATGTATGTTAAATGAATTCAAAACTTTTTTTTCTAATAGGTCAACATTGCATCTATAAATGTAAGATTGATTGTGCACCTTCTTGAATAAAAGTTTGACTTTTAGAGATCGATTTATAGAAAATAAATTGCTTTTTAAGTTTGATGTGTTGAGAATTGTCTTGTTTTAATGAGCAGTTTTCAAAAAGTTTGTGCAGACATGATTTCAAACGTCATAGAGCTTTAACCTTATATCCAAGTCTGACAAAAATAAAACTATATTATGAATTGTTGCATTGTTTAATGGACAAAATCACCAAGAAAAAAATACGGATGTTTGCATAGGGGTGGATCTAGAATTCCCAAGGCTCCAACCTTCCGACCATATTTTTCTTTAGTATTAGTGATATTTGTCATTATTTTAAAAACTTTGTCAATCAGTTATCTACATGAAATTTTTAGTTGAAAACATTCTAATACACAAAATACTCATCCAATTTGATATTTTTATTACTTATGTTCTTCCATTGATAATCAATCATTGTTGGTTATTTGTATTTGAAACCATTCAAGCTCTTTCCTATATACATGAAGAGTGCTTAATCATATTTGTACAAATATCCTGTTCTACTATAAAGAAGTAAAGTACAAATTTAGTGAGGGGACATGTATTGAGTTGAATTGGAAAAATGTAGTTGGTATATTGTTGGTAATAACTTTATATCGGTATATATATATATATGAATTTTCCTCTTTCCTTAAACTTTTGATATTTCCAGATTTGTCTTGTAAAAAGAATTTTTCTTAAACAAAACTTATATTTTGTAATAAGTAACATTCATTCAGTAATATCGTAATAGATTAAAAACTGAGATACAAATCTACAACTAATTAGTTTCATTTACAATTAGTTCTCTCTTATGGGTGGATTTTGAGATCATTTTGTCAGAAAACAAATGCTATTCCTTCTAATTTGATTGTTTATTAAGAGAAAAAATAGGTTTTGTTTTAAAAGTATCAAGGAAAATGACAATTTCAAGATATTTGATAAACAAAGCACATGATGTTGGTTTAGTTTAATTTCTTCATTGGTCCATACATGTAATTTTTATAATATTTTTCTAAAATGACAAATAGATGAATGCCAACATAACATGCCATCTTAATCAACCATATTTCACTAATTAATTAATTCTTGGATGTTAGCATGCAGGTGGTAAAATGAAAACGATTGAATATCAAAATTAATGGAAAGATTTATTTTAGTTATTGGGTAGGTGAAATAAATTATATATAAAATCAAATATCAAGAATATAGACAAAAGTGAGTGTAGTTGTTTTTAGTTAATTAGGCATTAACTAAATTAAGGTTTAATTGGATTATTTAATGCATGCTTTCTAAGCTTTTATAATTATAATATCTATCATTTAAATATGGTCATGATTATTTTTATGTATTGGTAGGCAGGCATGTGATGATATTGATTCTATGCATGTTCTCCTTGTAAATTGTACCATAAATTCATATTTCATAGTATTAGGCATTTTTTGTTGTCTTCTTGCACTACTCATGTTTTATTATTGGTTCAAGTTGTGAAGATGGGATCCCAAATAAATTTAAGAGTAAGTTATGGATTTGGTCCCTATGGTTTAGTGAATTTTATGATTTTATTCTTAGATTTCATTAATTATAAATTTGGTTTTAATAGTATGTATTTTCTATTGAATTTGTTGCTTATAATATGTGATTTTTGTTGGATTTGGTCCCTATTACACAAGTTTATTGAATGGCCATTAGGCCAAAGGACCTAATCCAAAAAAAAATTGCATACTACACGGACTAAATCCATAATTAATAAAGTCTTCGGATAAAATCCATAATTAATAAAGTCTAGGGATAAAATCTATAAAATCCACTAAACCATAGGAACCAAATTCGTAATTTACTCATAATTTAACTTTTTTTTTCTATTTTTAAGTTTATTATTTCATAATAATACATATAATATTTCATTGAAAAGTTAAATTAATGCCAGAAACATGAAAATTAGTTATCAATTATTTAAGATGTACTAAGTGTTGGGTTTTCGTGGGTATCCTCGGATTAAACTGACTCGAGGATTATCTCAGATCTATCAAACCTTGCTGGTTTGATATATCTCATAGGTTAATCAAACTGATAAAACCTTTGCGATCAGAAACACGCTGTTTCTGATCTAATCGTGCGGAAGCGATAAAAGCTAAAAACCCATTAAGCCTAATGATCTTTTAATCGTTATAGTTTTAATCCTATTAGTTTGGTTTAGATCAATTTACCTGGTTGCTTGAGAATAGATCCACCAATGATCGACCAGCGAACGTCCCTCTAGTAGGATTGTATGAAACCCGAACAACAAAACGAAAAACCGACCGGGGGGGGGGAAGAGGTCGACGCCGGTTGGGAGAGAGAGGGGAGAGAGAGAAACTAAAACTGATTTTTCTTAGCTGAAAGCTTGTTATTTTTCCTTAACCCATAAGCCTTATTTATATGGAGGAAAAAAACAGTTTGTATGGAATCCAGTTTCCTTATTATAATTATCTTAAATCCTTTCCCTTTTTAATTAGCTGGAAAAGAATTTGCATACGATAATTACGATTATATATATTTATCTAATATATATAAACTTTATTAATTAACTATTATATATTTATTTATCTAATAAATATATAATATCCTAATTAATTAATAACCCTCCAACTTTGGTAATTCTGACTGAAATTACCCAACTGATTTATAATACACTATTATAAATCCTAACTCTCCATTTCGGGGTTTCATCTAACTTGTTCGACTTATAGGTCCTCACAGGTGTGACCCTCAAGTGTCTCGTAACATTGGATGTGTAATCACTTGGTTTGTCAACTCTGCACATAATTCCTAACAGACTCCCACTTGTGCAAGTTGGCAATACCACCTTTGATTACACTGACCTAAGGAGGCCCCTAGACAGGCACTTAGGCTGACCAGGTTACAAGAACTCTTATACCCAGACTGGTGATATTAACATTCCGTGAGGAATTGGTATCTATGAAACTACTGTTCATTGATTGGGTACATCTTGGCTTTTCCCTTTGCATCGCGATATTTCATCTGTGAGTATGAGCTTGGAAAGTGTCAACTCTAAATACTCAAGATTCTGTTCTCTTGATTATCTGACTTTCACTGATAGGTAAACGACAAAGAACTAATCAGTTCGTTTGGGCATGGCCATGCACTTCATCAGTATACTTAGTCAGTCAAGATGGGCCCAGAAATATCTCTCTTCTGAGAAGAGGTGCAAATCCCATCTTGCATATCTGCCTTTGACACCACGGCTTCCGCTGAATCTAGTTACACCCTTTATAGCCACCCTGTTACGGCGTAGCGGTTGAGTGTACTAAGAATCCAGTAGTCCTCATGATATCAAATCAGATACCTCAGGTGTTAGGGACAACCACTGTGAGATTTACTTATGACTTTATTCCAAGAAGTAATCTCAACCGCGGATCACGTCCGATATTTGCTACTCTATCAAATATCTGTGCAACTTTTAGTCTACAACACTTGTAGCTGTTATTGATCATAACTACCTAAAAGTTCACAATGACTTTAACGCCTTATCATGTTCCCACAATGATAAGTTGTCACGGACAGATTTTGAATGAAAACTGGAAACTAGTTTCATTCCTGGATTAATTAAAAACATGCAAAAATGTGAAAGTGATAAAGAAATCAATTTTGTATAGTCCATATTACACGCTGTAATAATAACAAGATTGAATGTCTTTTCTTTAATAACTTTCATATTGTCTATTTAACGTTTGTTAAATATTGGTCTAAAATGAAGTATCACCTATCTTCAGTTTAAACCCTTTGATTAAAGTTTACCATTTTAATCAAAGTGATAACCAAAATACAAGTCTGTTTATACGATCTACTTGTATCTGCTAATTATTGTTATGCAAAAACAATAACTAGACTTTTATCATATTCCATGAACTCGGAGACCTGGACTAACTTCCAGTTCCTGAATATGTAAGACTGCAACTTTCCTTAGTTGCTGTGTAGATGAATGATTTCTACCTGAAATCCGATTCCATTTGCAATCCTGGCAAATTTACTGGAATGCTATATATTTTAATCCAACACTTCAATTATTGATTTTTAAGTCAGTCACGACCTTTGTTTCATGGGTCTTGAAACTTTTATCCTTTTAACTAAAAGGGTAAATTATATCTTATGAATTCTTATCCTACCTGGATTTATGAATTCCGAGATATATCAATAATTATGTCTTTTATTCTTTTATCTCAGACTAGATAAAGAATAAATTGGGCTCCCACTTACTTGCATAAAAACTAACTATTACTCAAAATTTACTATTGACTTAGTCAAAACTTTGATTAGTCAATCCTAATTTCAAGTAATGAACTTTGAGAATTTCCTTTTTATGAAACTTAGCTGGATGTGGTCAAATCCTAATTCCAAACCTTGGAATCCTTCTAGTTTCATAAATACTGTTATTAACGCCATCTGAGTTAATATCCTAAATTCTCTTTTAAAACATTTGAATAAAACTTGATCAAACTTGATTAGTTAATTCTTGAGAATTTCTTTTATAAAACTTAACTGGATTTGGTCAAATCCTATTTCCAGAACTTGGAATCTTTCTAGTTTTATAAATGCTGTTATTAACGCTATCTGAGTTAATATCTTAAATTCTCCTTTTTGATCACAAAACAATTATTCATTAATGTTTTAATCTCAAAACACATTCCTGTAGAATCTCGTGTGTTTTGATAGTTTTTATACTAATCACTTCAATTTAATAGATTTTATTGAAGTAACTATAACAGGCAATAACTAGGATCATACGAACACTAAGCACAATCAGATATTTCAATGTCAAGACAATAACTTTTGAAAAATAAAACCATCGAATTATAAAATATAATTATTCAAACATTGTTTAAAACAAAAATCCCCAAAAACAACTGTTTTAAAATTATAAATTCAAAATGTCTTGACTTAAATCATCTTGTACTTTGATCCTCAGCAACCTCTGGGCATTTCACTTCTGACCTCCTGCAATAATCATTTTGCTCTAGGTATCAGTATACTTGTAAATCAACAAGTAAGAAGTGACAAGTCAAAGCAATCATAAATTTTCTGAGGTTTATATACCTGCTTCATGACGCTTAGGGCAGTTTTGCCTCCAATGACCGATCTCATTGCATATGAAGCAGCGATTCTCGGTCCTAGCTTTGTTTGGCTTAACCTTCTTGCCCTTGCCCTTGCCTTTGCCTTTCTTGGGTGCACTCTGGATGGCCTGGACTGGTCCTTTTCCTTTACTGGTGCTAGCTTGCCCATTCTTCTTTTTAACCCCTCCGTCTTTCACCATCAAGACATCCTTGGTCTTGTTCTTGTTCCCCATATTCAGTTCAGCTGTCTTTAGCATGGAGTGCAACTCTGCTATAGTTTTCTCCATGTTATTCATATTGTAATTGACTACGAAGGGCCTGTAGTCTTCTGACAGTGAATTGAGTATGGTGTCTGTTGCTAGCTGCAATGGAACAGGATGACCAAGCCTCTCCAGATGATCTAAGTGCCGTTTCATTTTCATGACATGGTCACTTACTGATGTCCCTCTTACCATTTTGCACTCATTGAATGCTTTGGTGGCATCGTAGCGTTCTGTACGAGCCTGAGTCTGAAACATGTCCCTCAGCTGGTGGATCATGTCGTAAGCATTTGTATTTATGAGTCCCGCTTGCAGATCTGGGCTCATAGTTGCTAGCATCAGACAGGCAACATCAAGGAGATCATCCGAGTGCTTCTTGTGGGCATTTCTGGCAGCAGCTGGAGCGTTTGCCGGAGGTGCCTCCCCAAGTGGCTCTTCAAGCACATACCACTTTCTCTCATGTCTGAGCACAATCATCAGATTGCGCTCCCAGTCGAGAAAGTTAGAGCCGGTCAACTTATCCTTCTCTAGGATAGAGCGGAGGGAAAGATTGTTAGTGCTGGTAACAGTGCTTGCCATCTACACAAAATAAAACTTTTGGTCTTAGCAACTGTAAATAGACTAATTTCCAATAAAATATCAATAAACCCTTAAATGATCAATTTATTGGACTAGGATCCTTATTTCATACGTCCTGATGTGCGTAATGTTCTTGCTCCACCAGACCCGTATTTATTTCGGTAGGTAAGGACTTTTACCAATCATATCTAGCTGACATGACTCCTAGATCTTTTCGGGACTTATGGCAACTACCTGTTCATGTTTTAGTCCCTCTTAGTGCTTTTTGGCCCGGTACCACCCGGTGAACATTATAGTACCAAAACAGATCTCACCATTTTGGGGACCTGATCACTATACTCTGGCCGGTACCACCCGGAGATAATTCGCAGAGTTATGTAACCCCTTCAGCTTCAGTTTGAACATAGACGTTGAATGTGTGATCACTTACAACGCCTATGTACTTTACGCCAAAGGTGCCCCTAGATGGGTTGCACTACTGATCTATGATTTTCGGGGTTTTGAAAAACTTTACTTCCAGGTTTTTGAAAAACTGATTGTTATAAAGGCTACTTATGTTTTAAACTAACTGTTTCAAACATACACGTAATTTTAAAAACTAACTGTTCTAAAATTACTTGCTAATTAAAACTAACTGTTTTTACAGCACACCTAGTTGATTAAAAACTAACTGTTTTTGTCAACTTGCCTTTTATATAAAACAATCATCTATAGGTTTTTAAATCAAAAACTATCGTTTTGAAAAGTTTAACGAAACTTAAAACCTATATTCCTTTTGTGATATAAACTAGTTTTAAAGCAACAACTATATTTAAAACTATTAACATGTAGGATATCACAAATAATTAATCAACCATGCAATTAAACAATAATTAATCACATAGTACCTAATTATAGTTTTTGCCAACGTTTCTTAGGGACCAATAATGACCTATTTGACTAAAGGCTTCAGAACTTGCGTAGCTCCCACTGGCCTCGCCATGTTTTGTTAGTACTCCGGTAAGTTGAGGAATTTTAGCAGCTCCCACTGGCCTCGTCATCCGAAAGAAAGAAGGAAAGAAAAATTCTATCCTAGGGTCATTATTGCATAAGGGGTTGTAAATGGCACGCAGGCCTCCCCGTAAATATGTCAAGGGTCTAGGTTGGCAAAACACTATAATAGATATAAATATATGTAAAATCAAACTGAAATCCATATATCGAGCTCAAGCAATTACGTAAATATATATGCAATATAAAAGCAATATTATAATTACGAGAAATAAAACTGGATCCGTTAAAATTATCTTGTTTCAATTATCTCAAAACTTGGGTTTTATCTGGTTTGTTAAAACAAAAACTGTTTTATAAGTCAAAACCATTATTTTAGCCAATCAGTTTTATATTAATCCCTTTTACCCAAAAATTATATCAAACTGGAATGATCATCTTGAAAAGAGTGAACTTTAAATGGTTTTGATAAAACATTATACAAAATTATTCTAACACGACTAACTTGGATAAAACAACCGAAAACTGATAAACCCCTCTTGGGCCATAACTTGGTCCAAAGAACTGGGCTTTGGGCCTGATAAGGGAATTTGGCCCAAAACGAAAAAACCCTTAGACAGTCAGTTTGACTGACTTGTTTGCGTTACGAAAGCTTTTGAGACCGCCGGCCACCATTGCCACCATCAGGGTCGTTCGACCGTTTGATCATCAACAGCCTTCGCCGCCATCGAATGTGATGCGGCCGGCTATTTTATCTACGGCTGGTGATCACCACCGCACAACGCCATCGAACACCACCAATCTGGTGGCGATCCGATTGGCGATTGGAATTAACGCCGCCACCACCAACACGGTGGTTTTGGCCAACAATGGTTTAAACGGTAGCCGCCGCCACCGCTTTGCGCGGTTTGATTTGTTTGGCCACCGCAGTGGCTTTAATTCCCACTTATTGAAAACGCCGGCCACCACCACGGTGGTGGTTTGGCCCTGGCGTCGATCGCGGTTTGGCCTACGGGCTCGACGCGGTTCGTTGATCGACGGTCATTACCGAGCTGGTGGTTCGGCCTCGTCGTCCACGGTCGGCCTAAAACAACATCGCCGTCAATCACCACCTGTGGGTGGCGATCGATGACCGCCACCATTGCCATCTAGCTACGGTTCGTAATGACAATCAGTCGCCACCGCCGTCGCCGCTAAGTGCGGTTGTGGCCACCATCAATTGCCGCCTGCCACCATCAATTTGGTGGTTTGGCCGGGCGTCTGCCGCCACCGCTAACTGCGGTTTGGCCGGTGATTGAAAACAAAAACAGCCACCGCCGCCGCCCGGCGAGGCCGCAAGGCAGCCGGCGGACGGCTTGGTGGTTCGTGGTTCGTCCGGCAACGACGGCCATAGCCGCCGCCACCACCACGTTTCATTCAGAAGAGGCAAACGGCCTCGATCGCCGCCGTGGTTGACGACGACGTTCGTCACCACCATCTGTGGCGGCTCTGGCCTCAGCCGTCACCACCACCGGTCACGGTGGTATGTCGTTTCGACGTGGCAGCCGTGGTTGCCAACAGGCAGCGCTACCACCTCGCTGGTGGTTGCGGTTTGTGGCCACCATCAATCACCGCCACCACCGTATCTGGTGGTTTCGGTCCTGTGGTTTTCATTCGACGGTCAATGCCGCCACCACCAATCTGGTGGTGCGGCTTGGTGGTCTGTGGTAGCGGCCGGTGCCACCGATCTGGTGGTCTCGTTTGGTGCTTGGTTTGTTTTTCGTAACCGGTGATCGGCCTGGCGGTCTGGTCGGCTAGCTGCCGCCGTTCCACCGCCGATCATTGGTTTGGTGTTTACATGATGATAATGAAACAATTAAAATAACAGATCTTATAAAAATCAGATTTTTAAACTTGTTAAATAACAATTTTAACGGATCACATGTAAGCAGATAAATCTGATAAAACTAAAACGATTATTAACCTTGGCTCTGATACCACTGTTGGGTTTTCGTGGGTATCCTCGGATCAAACTGACTCGAGGATTATCTCAGATCTATCAAACCTTGCTGGTTTGATATATCTCATAGGTTAATCAAACTGATAAAACCTTTGCGATCAGAAACACGCTGTTTCTGATCTAATCGTGCGGAAGCGATAAAAGCTAAAAACCCATTAAGCCTAATGATCTTTTAATCGTTATAGTTTTAATCCTATTAGTTTGGTTTAGATCAATTTACCTGGTTGCTTGAGAATAGATCCACCAATGATCGACCAGCGAACGTCCCTCTAGTAGGATTGTATGAAACCCGAACAACAAAACGAAAAACCGACCGGGGGGGGGGAAGAGGTCGACGCCGGTTGGGAGAGAGAGGGGAGAGAGAGAAACTAAAACTGATTTTTCTTAGCTGAAAGCTTGTTATTTTTCCTTAACCCATAAGCCTTATTTATATGGAGGAAAAAAACAGTTTGTATGGAATCCAGTTTCCTTATTATAATTATCTTAAATCCTTTCCCTTTTTAATTAGCTGGAAAAGAATTTGCATACGATAATTACGATTATATATATTTATCTAATATATATAAACTTTATTAATTAACTATTATATATTTATTTATCTAATAAATATATAATATCCTAATTAATTAATAACCCTCCAACTTTGGTAATTCTGACTGAAATTACCCAACTGATTTATAATACACTATTATAAATCCTAACTCTCCATTTCGGGGTTTCATCTAACTTGTTCGACTTATAGGTCCTCACAGGTGTGACCCTCAAGTGTCTCGTAACATTGGATGTGTAATCACTTGGTTTGTCAACTCTGCACATAATTCCTAACACTAAGAGCAACTCAAGTCTTCAACCATACTACAAAATTGATGATTTGCAATATGGTGGATTCCAACCATACTTCAAACTTCAAAAAAACTTGCAGTGTCCATATTTTTTGCACCAAAAATCATCAAATTTGGTGAGACACTATTCACCCACCAAAACCAACATGGCCCACCATTTAAGGGTTATAGGTCAAAAATTGTATAGATTTAGAAATTTGGTGTTTTTTTAAGTATGGTTGGAATTGAACCTTTTTTTAGTGTTAAAGGTCTCACCAATTTTAGTGTTTTGGTGTTATTTTTGATGTTATGAGTTGGAGTTGGTCTAAATCAACCATGGTATAATAAATATAATAAATGATTTATAAGTAAATTTAAAACATAAGTTATCAAACATTAAGATCTATTTATATGGTTAATATTACTCCTCATACAATCATTCATTTATAATAATATGCACATTTTGAGTGAAAATGATTTTAAGACAATTTATACATCCCGACACGTCCGTTCATCTCATATTTTAATTTAGTTTAATTTGTTTGGGATCCCAACATTTCATTCTTTTATATACTAGTATTATTATTGTTATTTATTTCGTTTACATCCAAGAGACATCCCATCTCAACCTTTTGTCTGTTATTATTAGTTCCAATCCCAATGATGAATCTATATTATTTAGAGAAAATTATTATTATAGACAAAAAAAATACCTTAATAATTATTTTGGACAAAAACGGGCTCCGGTGACAATTTTAGACACCGGCCCGCTACCCCGTCCGCTACCGCCGCGAAATTGGGCCGCTCTCCGGCGACAACCGCGGCTCTCCGGCAAAGAAATTGTGGTCCGCTACCCCTCCGGCCGCCATCCGCGGCCGGCTCCTCATTGGTCCACGTCATAACACGTCAGCGCCACCTCACCCGCCACCTCAGCCGCGAAGAAAAGCGGTCCGCTACCAGCCTAGCCGCGGATGGCGGCCCGAGCCCACACGTCGGCTCCCTATTGGGCCACGTGTCCAATCCGGGAGAAAAAAAAAAAAACCCTAACCCTAGTCTTATTTAATTCCAGCCGACACAATCCCCCACCACATCCCTTTCTTCTTCCTTCTTCTTCTTTCTTCTTCTTTCTTCTTGTTTTTGACTGTGGGGGGACCAAAATCAAAGGTTAAACACTTAAACAAATACACCATAAACACTTATTTAATATAGCTTTCTTTCTTGAATTTTGCTTGTGGGGGACAAGAACACATCTTTCACGTGTTCTTCCTTGTGGGGACCAAAAATCTTATTTTAAGAACACGTGTTCTTCCTTGTGGGTGACGATTATTTTAGTTATATCATGGCAAATCAAGTAAGTGGCTATATTTTCAGTTGTTTACATTATGTGTTCACGTGTTTTTGTATGTTGTTTACGTGTGTATAAAATTGTTGTTGTATGTTGTTTACTTTTGTATAAAAGTGCTCTTGTATGTTGTTTAGTTTTTTATAACCACGTTTTGAACACGTGTAAAAAAATAGTTGTTTTAACATGTTGGATGGTTTGGATCTAATTGTTTATCTAGTTGTTTTAACATGTTGTTATATTATCTACTTGTTTATGTAGTTGTAAATCTTTATAAAAAAAAATTATACTCATTTTTTTATATATAAGTTATTTTTAAAAAGTATATGATTTTTATTAGTTAGTGTGTATATCTAGTTGTTTATATTTAGTTGTTTATATGATTTTTACTTGTTTATGTAGTTGTAAATCTTTATAAAAAAAAGTTATACTCATTTTTTTATATATAAGTTATTTTTAAAAAGTATATGATTTTTATTAGTTAGTGTGTATATCTAGTTGTTTATAGTATTTAGTTGTTTATATGATTTTTACTTGTTTATGTAGTTGTAAATCTTTATAAAAAAAAATTATATAAGTTATGATTTTTATTAGTGTTTATATCTTGTTTATCTAAATGTTTATCTAGTAGATGATTTTTATTAGTGTTTATATGTTGTTTATCTAAATGTTTATCTAGTAGATGATTTTTATTGGCCCCTGAACTTTAGAAAATGCACTATTGGCCCTTGAACTTTAGAAAATGCACTATTGGCCCCTGAACTTTAGAAAATGCACTATTGGCCCCTGAACTTTAGAAAATCCACTATTGGCCCTTGAACTTTAGAAAATGCACTATTGGCCCCTGAACTTTAGAAAATGCACTATTGGCCCCTGAACTTTAGAAAATGCACTATTGGCCCCTGAACTTTAGAAAATGCACTATTGGCCCCTGAACTTTAGAAAATGCACTATTGGCCCCTGAACTTTATAAAATGCACTATTGGCCCCTGAACTTTATAAAATGCACTATTGGCCCCTGAACTTTATAAAATGCACTATTGGCCCCTGAACTTTATAAAATGCACTATTGGCCCCTGAACTTTAATAAAATGCACTATTGGGCCCTAAACTTTAATAAAATGCACTATTGGCCCCTGAACTTTATAAAAGTACAATATTGATAAAATATATATAAGTGAACTAATATGTAGATAAATATGTAGATAATATATAATTGAACCAACATAAATACATTTAGAAAAGGCACATGTAGATAAAATATATTATTGAAGTAACATAAATAAGCAAAATTATTTGAATTAAGTTGACATATTCATTAGCATGTGTCTTCACATGTCCATCCAATTAGATATATATATATATATAAAGTTGTAAATTATATTAGTATAAATGCATTGATAGTCAAATCCAGGGGCGTACTTACTATAAGCACTCTAAGGGGGTTTAAGGAGGTTGCCTATAAAATGGTAACCGAATGAGAATGGTTTTTCAAATGCTTTAGCGTTACCATTCTCACCGCCTCTTGTGTGGACTAGTGGAATTACCGAGAGGTTTGATAGGTCAATGTAACAAGTTAAAAGTATTAGGATAGAATTATGAAACAAAATTTAATCAAAACGACATCAACATTCAAATGTAAAATTAAAAGTTTGATAGGTCCCGTTTAACAAATGTAAAATTAAAATGCTATCAACATTCAAATGTGGAATTCACAAACGGATATAGTGACAACTTGATTAAATATATAAGTGAAATAACATAAATAACAAGATATGTATGTGTCCTCACATGTATATATATATATATAGAGTCAATCTATAAACTAAAAATTTTTATATTAGAATTATGAAACAAAATCGCGTTTAATAAATGCAAAATTAAAATTCTATCGACATTCAAATGTGGAATTCACAAACGGATATAGTGACAACTAAATTT
>CM058044.1:573820-614977 GCA_030169165.1 Centaurea solstitialis
TATCTTTCTTGTTAACACGGTGGAGGGTTTTCTTCTTGTAGGATCCTCTTAGTTAATGATTTACATATGCACCTGATGTTCGTCTATTGGGATTTTTATTGATTTTCTAAGTATATTTGATGCTTTTCAAGTTTACTCTGTTGATGATGTTTGGTGTATTCATATATGAGAAACACTTTGATATTCAATAATATCATTTCTTTACTTTGTAACATGCTTCACTACAAATAGAGGTGCACAGAAAATTCGGTTATCCGATTTTGCGTAAAAATTATCCGAATCCGGTTTTATAAAAACCGAATTTTTTTCAAACCGGATCGGATTTTTTTCAAACCGGATTTTAACTGGATTGGATCCGATCCGGTTTGACCGGATAACCGGTTTAAACCGAACCGGTTTCAAATCAAACCGGTAATGTCTATGTGAGCTTACTGCTGTTGGGCCTGAAATCCTAAAAAAATTCACGGCCCATAAAAAATCACGACCCACACCAATTCAGATTAGATTTCAATTGAATTTTCTGAATTTTCTAGCCCAAAAAAAGACCCAATAGAGGACCGGTTCCACCGGAAACCGGTTTCAATCCGATCCGAAACCGGTTCCATCGGATATGGATTTTTTCGAAAAACCGGTTGAAATCCGAACCGGTTTCTAACAAAACCGGTTTCTGACAGATCCGAAAAAAACCGGTTTAGTATAAATCCGATCCGAATCGGATAAAAATCCGATCATGTGCACCTCTAACTACAAATACAATGAAATTATGTGAAATTTAGACTATTTTCCTTCATTTGGTTCGTTGAAAATTGTTTGTTGATGGGCTTATGAAAATTGAAATCATGGTTTTTGTTATGTTAAAAAGTGAGCGATATTTTTACATTCATGC
Organism: Centaurea solstitialis; assembly: GCA_030169165.1. Lineage (NCBI taxonomy): Eukaryota > Viridiplantae > Streptophyta > Magnoliopsida > Asterales > Asteraceae > Centaurea > Centaurea solstitialis. The sequence continues at coordinate 574,707 of CM058044.1, forward strand.
CCCTTTTTTCTATTTCCCTAGCTAAATAGTATATCATATTTTTCATTGTTAAATAATATATTAGTGTCTCTAAGAGATTATCAATATAAGAGAAAATCAAGATTCTACATGTCCCACCAGATTCTCCAAAATCTTCTTCACAATGGAGATGATAGGATATATAGGAAATATGAAAGAACTTAAAATTGATTACATATTTTATTATTTCCACCAAAGGAGCCTTTAAAATTAGACGATTTTTAAAAAGAAACAATATTTTGTTTTAACGATCTGTTTGATAATTTTTAAAATGGAGAATCTATTCTATTGAAATTAGATGTTAATATTTTTGAAGATTTTGTTTTTTGATTTTGTATTTCAAGAATTTGTTAAAGGTACTCCTAGATTATATATATGCAAGCAAGACACCCTCGAGAACCATGCACGCCTACTTCCCCCGACGACCATGCTCTACCACCATCACCACCAAATGAATATTAGTTTATCAGTTCTCCATCTTCCCTAGACAAGGCGGTTTTGATGTTATTGTGGTCGAAGACAATCATTTCATAAATGTTCAACCCATCCAATGTACGAAAACTTGATAATTGGTTTTCATTTCCATCACCATAAAAGACAAACGGAGTGGGATGATCGCAAATCACAAAAACGAAAACCGTATTTACAAAATCATACATCTATAATTTGGTATTTATAGATCTCTAATTTGGTATTTATAGATTTAGGACTAAGCATGTATGGAAAATGGCAATCAAATCTTTTATAGCCTTATCATGCTTTAATATCTTTTACAAGCAATTGATCTGTTTCCTATTTTGGTTTTTATTTTTATAAACTGATTGATTGTATGTTGATTTTATTAAATAAAATCTCCTGAATACTGGTTTAATTGTTACTTCTTGTTGTTTCTTGATGAAATATAAATAAGCAAAGCTACAACATTAAATTTTGAATTTCCTGTTTCAATTACAAGATAATTTAAACAATACCAAAAAAAACAGTCAAAAACCAACCAACACACGTACACACACACTCCAAAATCACTCCTCAATTGTTCTTTGTTGCAGCAACCTGTTTTGCTCCGACTGCAAAGAACTCTGAAATCACTTCCAATGGCATTCCTTTTGTTTCCGGCACCTTCAAGAAAACGAATACCCACGCAATGATGCATACCACAGCATACACTCCAAAAACACCCGCCAACCCAATTGAAGTCAGCAAAACCGGAAGGGAATAGGTCACGATGATATCACAAATCCAAAATGTGAGGGCGCAAATCGCAATGCACAGTCCACGCACTCTCGTTGGGAAAATCTCCGCGCACAAGATGTTGGGGATTGGACCGAATCCCATTACAAAAGTACAAAAGTATACAACCACGCTAGCTGTCGAGATGGCTGCATTCGCAACGCTGCCAAAGTTTATCACACTTCCAACCACCAAAACTACGAGGGTCACAATCAACACTGGAATTGTGGTCAGCAACAGAGTCCTGCAAAAAGAATTACCACAACCAATTCACATCTTATTTCTTCTATCTTAAATTCTTAATCCAAGATTATTTATTTATTTGATTCAACAAGAAAGCTAGTAATTACCTTCTTCCAGAAATGTCCATAAGCCTCATGGCCACAGCAATGCAAGGGAGCATCAACAAAGTTGTGATGCAACTAATAAGAAGAGATGATGATGTTGAACTAATGCCCAGATTCGCTAAAAGAACACCGACACCTGCTTCCTCAAGAATTTGTGGCGTGTAGTAAAGTACGCCATTGATGCCAGAGAACTACAAACATTACAACATTCACAGGTTAGGAAACAAAAGCCAAGATAATAGCTTAGCATCCATAACTAAAGTAAATCAAGATAATGGATTCAAACCGGAAGAAAAAGAAAAAAAAATTCTTTCATGTATTTGACTAGAAGAACTCGTAGTCAGAATCAAGAAATCTTGGTTACCTGTTGAAGTATCTGAAGACCAACACCAACAAACAATGCATGTTTGACTCCTGGTTCAAAAAGATCCCTCCAGCTTGGGCCTTTCATTGCGGCTTCAGATGGGTGCACCATAGCTGGTCCAACCGGGTGCTGATCCACAAGATCCTTAGAGTAAAGAGCAGGCTGACTAACCAAAGCTGCAGCCTGGAAGACATCACCATCTGGAGCCATTTGCATATCACCTCCGGCAACAGAAATCAAGGAGCCACGCTGAGATCCGGTGCCAATTTCTTGATGCAAATAGATTCTTTTAAACCCTCCTTCCTTCTTCCCATCTTGCCCTTCTCTTTCTGTCCATTGCCATGCAAGTTGCCAACCACCTCCAATACCAGTGGTACTCACTTGGTCTCCGCCCCCAGTTTGTACGGCGCTGCTATTTCTAACTCCTAGAATACTACCATGAGAAGCAGCCTGGATCGTGTCTTTCTCTATACTTGTAGTTTGGCGAGAAATCAACGGAGAATGCAAATTGTCATCGGAATCATTCCCACCAGCATCAGACCCATAATCCTCTCCTTCTCTATCACCAACACTTTCTTCATCCCAGTCTTCGTGTTTCGCTTGATTTCCAGTAACACTAAACATGCTTCCAAAGTGTGGGAAAAGCATGCTTCCTTTGCTACCAGCAGCATCTGGAAGCTTTTCGTGGACACTACCGAAAAGGGTCACAAGTGGGTCCATAAGAGGAACACTCGGGTTTATAATACTTCCCTGACGAGATGCAATACCAAGTGTACTCTGTCCTGTAACAGGTCTAGCGATCCAAGACACCCCTGCATCATGACCGTACAACTTAATTTTAGCAGCTTCTTCCGGATCTTGTTCAAGATCATTTGCAGGGCCGATTATGTACTCTTCTATCGATGTTTCCCCCCCAACTCCAAGGCCTTCAACTAGTAAAGCCATCTCACCTGCCAAATCAAACAGAATCAAATGAGCACGTCGTAAGGCTGTTAAATAAACAATGATTCAAATCACGGGAAAGTTAACAAAGAACTTGCCTGAAACATCTTCCTTCCCACGCAACCTCTGCAAAACCTGCTTGGCTTCCTGCATTCTTCCTTTACTAACGAGCCATCTTGGAGACTCGGGCAAGAAAAATACGGTAAGTACGAAATACACAAGCGAAGGGATTGAAAGAACCCCAAGCATCAACCTCCAGCTGGGTGATTCCATTAACGACATCCCAAACACCATACAATATGAAAGAAACATCCCACCAGAACCCGTAAACTGCGGTAAAGTATTAAGTGAGCCTCTAATTTCAGGTGGTGCGGTCTCGGATATATAGACAGGAACAAGAGTGACGGCCAATCCAATCCCTAAACCATCTAATAGCCTAGCCAATAGAAGGATGTAGACATTGGGTGACCACAACATAACTAGACCACTAAGAAAATAAAGAACGGATGAGATGATGAGCATAGGACGTCGGCCAATCGAATCTGCCAATCCACCGGAACAAGTTGTAACTATGGTTGCACCAATCAGTGACATAGCCACTATTAGACCTTCAATAGTTGGATTATTTTGAAGGTTGAACTCTTGTTTTATGTATAATACAGCTCCTGAATCGCAAAATAACAACAATTAATTGGCTTCAAGAAAACAAAACTTACAGCCAACACCAAGCTGAATCACAAACATATATACCCATTGCAATTTAACCTAATACATATATAGGGGTCGTATCCGCTACAGACCACGACATTCTTACAAACTGTACAAAGCGATCTCAACCATCCATACATGTAGATGATCAATGGTGTGGAACAATTCAGTTCTTAAATTTTATCTCAACCACATCCTAGAATATAGCTGATAAATTTCATGGTTTTGTATTTGATACTTCCTTGATATATATATATGAATTGGAAGGAAAGAATGGATCCCTAAAAATGTAATAATATTTGTTTTAGTAAGTAAGTTATACCAGCAATGGTGGCATTATCCCATCCTTGAAGCAAGTTACCAATAGCAGCAGCAACAGCCACTAGTACAGCTCCACTCATCTTCCCACCTCCTTGTTTAACCACCTGCAGAAAAGAAAAAGAAAAAGAAAAAGAAAAATCCCAATTTTAGTAAATGAAATTAACATCTAAGCAGATAGTAATCTAATGGTTATGAAGAATAAGAAAGAAAGTGATATAATCATATGAGCAGTATGTATACATAGAGAAAGAAATGAGAATTGATCTGATTAAACAGCAAATACGAATCAAATATTTAAGAAAGAAAGAGAAAGAGAAAGAGATACCTGAAGAAGAGGAGGAAGATCGGAAGCCAGATGAGGAGATGCGATCGGAGACGATGAGAGATGCAGATGAGACTGAGTGTGTCCACTTTCCACTGGGGGAGATTAAAAAAGGGGTAAACGGAGTTTCATATATATTTCAGAATCGATTCACTTCTATATAATAAAAAGTCTTTATCAGCCTATTTAAAAAAAAAAATCACATCTAAAAGTTATTTTTGTTTTTTTTTTTTTTTTTAATCCAAACACTCAGAAGAACTGGTTATGTTTATCAAAACGTGATAAGTCAGTAAGAAGGTTAAGATATTGTTTGGTAAAACTAAGCCAGTTTATAAGTCAGGTAAGAACTAAAACGTCTTGATGAGAGGATCAGATTAGAACCAAAGCGTTTTGATGATTTCTAAGACTTTTTATTTTTTATTCCAAATATACCCTTGCTATTTTTTACACTACAAATGTTCAAAATGTCTTTTTTGCCAATTTACAATCATAAGTGGCCTTATCAACCGGTTTTTGCCAAACGTATCTTATTCATCAGCTAGTTTACCAAACATAGCCTAACTGATAAGGTAGCTAATAACTGATAAGCTAGTTGATGAATAAGATGCATTTGACAAAAACTAGTTGATAAGTTGCCTTATGAATGTAAAATGACAAAAAAAAATACATGTTTGAACATTTATAGTGTAAAAAGTAGCAAGGGTATATTTGGTTTGCTAAAACAATTAAGGGGCGTTTCGTTTGCGGAATTTGATGGAATTGGAATCACCAATTCCATTGACCAAATTTTATAGTGTTTGGTTCATGGAATGTTAACTAAGGAATCCTTTAAATTCCATCAACCACGGAGAATCATCATTCCATATGAATATACGATAACCCATGGAATTCATTGGAATCTTCTCAGACGCCTCACGTTTTCTCCATCTATCGCTCTCTCATTCCATATCCTTTTACGGTTCGATTCGGTCTCAGTTTTCGTTTTTGTATTTATTAAATAATCAACTTATATTATGATATTTGTATATATAATTAAATACTCAAATTATATATATGATAAAATAAATATAATTTAAAGCGGTTCAGTTTGGTTCGGTCTTTGAGGAAACCGAGTATGTTCGTTTCGTTTTGTTTTTCCGGTCGAGATGAAAACCAAAAGCGAAATCAAATTGTTTTCGGTTTTCGCTCGGTCCGTTTTTTCGGGTTGAGATGGAAACCAAAACCGCGATTTTGGTTTTCGGCTCATTTCGGTTTTTTCCGGTCGAGATGGAAACCAAAAGCGAAATCAAACTGTTTTCGGTTTTCGCTCGGTCCGTTTTTTCGGGTTGAGATGGAAACCAAAACCGCGATTTTGGTTTTCGGCTCATTTCGGTTTTTTCCGGTCGAGATGGAAACCAAAAGCGAAATCAAACTGTTTTCGGTTTTCGCTCGGTCCGTTTTTTCGGGTTGAGATGGAAACCAAAACCGCGATTTTGGTTTTCGGCTCATTTCGGTTTTTTCCGGTCGAGATGGAAACCAAAAGCGAAATCAAACTGTTTTCGGTTTTCGCTCGGTCCGTTTTTTCTGGTTGAGATGGAAACCAAAACCGCGATTTTGGTTTTCGGCTCATTTCGGTTTTTTCCGGCCGAGATGGAAACCAAAACCGAAATCGAGTAGATTTTGGTTTCCGGCTCGGTTCGGTTTTTCCCGGTCGAGATGAAAGCCAAAACCGAAATGGAACCGATTTCGGTTTTCGGCTCGGTTCGGTTCGTTTTTCCAGTCAAGATATAAACCAAAACTGAAATCGAACCAATTTCGATTTTTAGCTCGGTTCGGTTCAGTTTTCCTGGTTGAGATGGGAAACAAAACTGCAACCGAAACGTTTTCAATTTTTGAATCGATTTTTTCGATTTTGGTTTCGATTCGGTTTGGTTTTTGTTCGCCTTACCTTTTCACAATTCCATTCCAGCTCCATCCCACATGAGCAAATGGTCAAATTCCATTTCAATTCATTCAAAGTCAAATTCCTAGATGGAATCCATTCCGCGAACCAAACGCCCCCTAAGTATTATGATGCAGGAAATTAAGATACTTATCATGGAAGAAACCTAATCGTAATCTATTAGTTTATTTTTAAGATTATTATTAGTTTATCTATTAGTTTTATAGTTGGTTTAGGTTTTCTATTTCATAGTTATCAGTTAGCTAGGCTAGATTATAAATAGGGTTATCATCTTTCATTGTTAATCAGTTTTACTTTCTTTTGATTTGAAACCTGATAAGAGAATTCTCTGGTAGAATTTTGCTTAACTCTCGTTATTTGAGTAAGTTGCCAATTATTTTCTCGTCTCCGCATCATTTGGTATCAGAGCGCACTGGTTCGAATGGCTGGACGTGGAAGACCGCGTGGTGCTGTTAATCAAGGTAGAGGGCGTGGAGGCTTTGCACATCACAATGATGTACCAGACCCTCGGGATGTGGAAATTGAGCAGCTACGTCAACGGATACGGGAACTCGAGCTCCAACTGGACTCGCCGGCAGAAGAGACTGAATCTGAGGTGTTCGTTTGGGACGACGCAGAAGAAGAGGTCAATCCTTTTGGCGGAGAACTAAACGGTGTTCGCGGTGGTTATCGTGAGGACCCTTTGAAAAATCTGGGGATGAAAGTAGAGATTCCAGAGTTTACAGGGAAAGCCCACCCCGATGATTTCATAGATTGGTTAAGCACGGTTGAGCGTGTCTTCGACCTTCGAGACATACCTGACCATCTAAAAGTCAAGCTGGTGGCAATAAAGCTTCGAAAACATGCTTCTCTTTGGTGGGATCACGTAAAGAAGCAGCGACATCGAGAAGGAAAATCGAAGGTTCGTACATGGGAGAAGATGAAAAAGTTGTTAAAAGGGAAGTTCTTGCCAGAGAACCATAGGCAAGAGGCTTTTCTTGACTATCACAATCTGGCCCAACGCACTTTATCCGTTGAGGAATTCATCAATGAATTCGATCGACTCCGAATGCGATGTGAGGCGAACGAAGAAGACGAGCAGCTCGTGGCAAGGTTCTTAGGTGCCCTTCGCCCTGAAATTTCGGATGTGGTAAGCCTCCAGCAATATTGGTCTTATACAGACGTATGTCGGCTAGCTTTGAAAGTCGAGAAACAACTCAAAAGTAAGAGTAAAGTTAGCGGAATCCGATTTACTCCTACTCCAAAAACTAATGTGCCTGTAACGGTCAAAGGAGCTACTTCTAAAGCCAATCCTTCTGCGAGCAATACGGCAAGTGGAAGCAATACTCGGGTACTGCGTTGTTTTAAATGTCAAGGGTTGGGACATCTGATGAAAGATTGTCCAAATCCACTGATGGTTTCCTTCATAGATGACGAACCCGAGCCAATTTACGATACCGAGAATGAGGAAGAGCCGGTGGATGATGAACACGAAACCGTGTATCCCGATCACGGTGAAGCGTCGGTGATCCAACGGGTTTTGAGTGTCGCGGTTTCGAAATCCATAGATGACAACTCTTGGCTTCGAAACAATATTTTTCGTACCAAGTGTACCGCCAAGGGTAAGGTATGCAATATGATTATCGATGGGGGCAGCTGTGAAAACGTTATATCAACCAACATGGTGGAAAAGTTAGGCCTAAAAGTGGAAGATCATCCCGAGCCCTACCAACTAACGTGGTTGAAACGGGGCAACGTTGTGAAAGTAAGTAAACGATGCTTGGTTCAGTTTTCTATCGGAAAGAAATACCATGATGAAGTATGGTGTGAAGTTATTCCCATGGACGCATGTCACATCCTTTTGGGTCGACCCTGGCAATACGATCGTAAAACCAAGCATGATGGGTTTAAAAATACATATAGTTTTCGTAAGGATGGGGTGAACATTACGTTGGCACCACTTGATATCCGCCAATCATCTAACGATGGGTCTGCTTTGTTTCTTAAACGGGCAGATTTTGAAAAGGTAGCAGCCATTAGGCCTATCGTGTATGCGCTTGTGGTGGCGGAGGAGAATGAACCAGGGTCTTCCGTGCCAACACCGGTTCGGTCCACACTTGAAGAGTTTACAGATGTTTTACCTGATGAGATACCACCCGGTTTGCCTTTAATGCGGGATATCCAACATTGTATTGATCTTGTTCCTGGTTCTGCCATCCCGAATAAACCCGCTTATCGAATGAATCCGAAGGAGTATGAGGAGCTACAACGTCAAGTTACCGAGCTACTCGAGAAAGGTTTGATACGGGAGAGCATGAGTCCGTGTGCGGTTCCCGCACTACTAGTCCCAAAACATGGAGGAGCCTTTCGGATGTGTATCGATAGCCGAGCTATTAATAAAATCACAATCAAGTACCGCTTTCCCATTCCTCGTTTCGATGATCTACTTGATCAATTACATGGCGCCACTTTTTTCTCAAAAATTGATCTAAGAAGCGGATATCATCAGATTCGTATGAGGCCCGGGGACGAATGGAAAACGGCGTTCAAGACACGTGATGGATTGTACGAATGGATGGTCATGCCTTTCGGCTTATCAAATGCACCTAGTACCTTCATGCGACTTATGAACCAGGTTTTCAAGTCTTTTATTGGTAAATTTGTCGTTGTTTATTTTGACGATATTTTGATCTTTAGCAAAACCGTTGAGCAACATATATCACATCTTCGCCAAGTATTCTCTGTTTTGCGAGAACAAAAATTATATGCTAACCGGAAAAAGTGCAGCTTCCTTGTCAAAGAAGTTACTTTCCTTGGGTATGTTATCTCAGGCGCCGGAATAATGATGGATAAAGCAAAGACCGAGGCTATCATTAATTGGCCTACACCAACAACGATCCATGAAATCCGTAGTTTCCATGGGTTAGCCTCCTTTTATCGGCGTTTTATTCGGAATTTTAGCACCCTTATTGCTCCCATCACAGATTGCTTAAAGGGTGGACATTTTTGTTGGACGAATGAAGCTGCCAAATCATTTGATATGTTAAAAGAAAAGGTAACCCAAGCTCCTGTTTTAGCCTTGCCCAATTTTACTGATGTTTTTCAGGTAGAATGCGACGCATCTGGTGTAGGCATTGGTGGTGTTTTAAGTCAAAATCGGAGGCCAATAGCATTTTTTAGTGAAAAACTAAATGAGGCCCGTCGCAAGTACTCCACCTACGATAAGGAGTTTTATGCTATAATTCGTGCGTTAGACACTTGGCGCCATTATTTGCTTCCTAACGAGTTTATTTTATTTTCGGATCATGAGGCGTTAAAATATATCAACGGTCAACATAAGTTGAACCCAAGACACGCTAAATGGGTCGAGTTCCTCCAGGCCTTTTCTTTTGTCATCAAGCATAAGGCGGGGTCCCAAAATCAAGTAGCCGACGCTCTTAGTAGGCGCCATTCTTTACTTTCTACTATGCAGATCCGGGTTCACGGCTTCGATACCTTTCGAGATCTTTATCAGGATGACCCAGATTTTCGTGATATATGGGGCAAGTGTGCTTCAGGGGCGTTCCAACAATTCTCAAAACATGACGGGTATTTGTTCAAAAGTGCACGATTATGTATTCCTGTAAGCTCTTTACGGGAAGCCATTATCTTGGAGAGTCATGCCGGAGGTCTTGCCGGTCACTTTGGAAGGGACAAAACGTTGGCGATCATTCAAGAACAATTTTATTGGCCACATATGGGAAAAGACGTTAGTCGGATCCTTCAAAGGTGTCGTGCATGTCATATAGCCAAAACCCATGGAAATAATGGCGGGTTGTACACTCCCTTGTCGGTACCCGAGGCCCCTTGGCAAGATATTAGTTTGGATTTTGTGCTTGGCTTACCCCGAACTCAACGCCATAAAGATTCGATCATGGTGGTTGTCGACCGTTTTTCCAAAATGGCTCACTTTGTTCCTTGTTCTAAAACCTTTGATGCAAGCCAAGTCGCTCGGTTATACTTTTCCGAAATTGTCAAGTTACATGGTATTCCCAAGTCACATGGTATTCCCAAGTCACTTACGTCTGACCGGGATGTAAAATTTGTTAGTCATTTTTGGCGTACCTTATGGAATCGAATGGGGTCAAAATTGCAATTTAGTAGTTCTCATCACCCACAAACCGACGGGCAAACCGAAGTTGTTAACCGAAGTTTAGGGAATTTATTACGGAGTTTGGTGGGTGAACATCCTAAACAATGGGACCTCGTTCTTCCTCAAGCGGAGTTTGCATATAATCGTTCCATCAATCGCACCACCGGTAAAACTCCCTTCGAGATCGTGTATGGCCACAATCTAACTACTCCACTTGACTTGGCGCCCATTCCGGTTACAAATCAGATTAGCGTCGATGGGGAAGAACGTTCGACTCAAATCAAGGAGTTGCATGAACAAGTCCGGAAACGAATTATTCATTCCAATGAGCAATACAAGGAACACGCGGATAAACATCGTAAGCAAGTTTTGTTTCGTGAAGGTGATTTGGTGTGGATTCATTTACGAAAAGAGAGATTTCCGATGGGACGTTATGGAAAGTTAAAGCCGCGTGCTGATGGTCCTTTTCGAATACTAAAGAAGATTAATGACAACGCGTACAAAGTTGAACTTCCGGGACATTATAACGTCTCAGCTACTTTTAACGTTGCTGACTTGTCACCTTACAAAGGGGACATGGAAGATGAAGCCGACTCGAGGACGAGCCTTTTTCAAGCCGGGGAGGATGATGCAGGAAATTAAGATACTTATCATGGAAGAAACCTAATCGTAATCTATTAGTTTATTTTTAAGATTATTATTAGTTTATCTATTAGTTTTATAGTTGGTTTAGGTTTTCTATTTCATAGTTATCAGTTAGCTAGGCTAGATTATAAATAGGGTTATCATCTTTCATTGTTAATCAGTTTTACTTTCTTTTGATTTGAAACCTGATAAGAGAATTCTCTGGTAGAATTTTGCTTAACTCTCGTTATTTGAGTAAGTTGCCAATTATTTTCTCGTCTCCGCATCATATTATGAGTTTAGGACTTTGTTATCGAACGAATTTTTTGTTGACCAATTGACTATATTAACTTAAAAACACAATAAAACCATATAATTGGCATCTTGTGATAGATAATTAAACTAAACAGGAAACAAGATTATTTTTTCAAGTTCTTAACTTAGATTCGAGATGCTTCGTGTCACATCGTACACAAGTATGTATGTAGTTTCCTTAGAAGATTTTTAGACCATGAGGTAACACAACCTCTCATACCTGCTGAACCCTGATGTCAGCTCAGCGCCACATCGTCTTTATCTTTCCTACCCCCTCTGAAACCCTAAAATGAAGTGCCACTAACCCAATCTTTACACCACATTTTTTACTATTTTAATCAATAAAGAGAGAAAGGAGAGAGAGGAGCGGTTTCGATCGGGTTTGTAAACCCACCTCCCTTACCCAACTATTGCGTACCATCAAACCACCGGTATCCACCAGCAAACCAACCCCCTACCCAAGTTGTGGTACGGGTGACCTTATAGATCATCTACACTAAATGTTAATAAATCTTACTGGTCTTTTAAAAATATCACATCAACTTTTGTAAGTAGACCATGAGTTGTACCTCACCCGAAGCCTTCAACTTGGCTTCGGGTTCATCGGCAAGATTCAGAAACACAACCTTGCCGATTTCGACTTGGTGGTCTTCGGCTCCTAGATGTCGATCGGCATGGCACCCCCATCCCACCCCCTTTCTCTCTATCTTTCTCCTCTATCCTCTTTTTCCTTTTTATTAATTATTTAATAAAATAAAATGTGTGGTAAGATTGAGTTGGGTATAACTCATAATTTGAATAATTTTAGGTAAGTAGTGGAAAGTTGTGTTAGGATTATGTGCAAGACAGTAACAGGGTTATCGTATCCAATGTTATAGGACACTAGTAGGTCACACTGCTGCACGCCAAAATGAGAACGTTTGGATTACATGAGAAATAATTAATTGATTATCAATTATTTAATGAGAGAGTTAATATATAAATAGTTAGTTAAACTATTTATTTGTAATTAATTAATTAGATAAATTAATTAGTTATTTATGGAAATTATTTGGAGATAATTACCAAAGAGTTTTATATGGAATAAAACTCTTATTAAGTTTTATCCATATAAATAAGGGGTTAAGGGTGTCAGTTTATTTGAATGATTCAGTCCTAAAAACCCAGAAAAACTCTCTCTCTCTCTCTCTCCCCTAAAAACCGGCGCCGAATCCAAGTGAAAGAAGGTTCGCATTCGTTTTTCGGGTAATCCTCGGTGGTGGTCTAGCAACTATCTCAACCGGTGTCAGTAGCGGTGTATCCCCTACTCGCGTTTCAGAGTCATTATTGAAAAGGTAATCTTCTAAACATCCTTAATAGTATCAGAATGGTTTAGGATTGGATCCTTGTTTGGGAATCAGTTTTTGTTATCCGCTGCGCATATTTATGCTTCCGGTTCCCAACAGTGGTATCAGAGTCACTTCCTAAACGTTTAGATCTGGTTAAAATTGTTTAGATTATGTTGTGTTTGTTTAAAAATTCGATTTTTATATGTTTTCTTAAAAATTGGATTTTTATCGGTTATCACACGAGACCGCGATCATCGGTGGTGGATTCACGGCAGTTTGTCGATCGGAACCACCAAGACGAAACCGACCGCCGGCCACCACGAACCGGTGGCAGCGGCGTCGCGATGATCGACCACCGCGCCACGTTTTGGCGACGGTGGTGGTGTTGTTTGTACGATGGTGGCAGCGGCCCATGGTCGTTGTTATCGCCGGAGCACCACGAAACGCCTGCCAGGCCGCCGGCTGCCTTACGGCCACGCCGGGGCGGCGGCGGCGATTGCCTTCCGAAATCGATCAACCACCGCAAGCCACTGATTGGCCGCGGTGGTGTGTTAATTGATGGCGGTGGCGCTGCTGTTTCGATGGCAGCGGAAGGAAGGTGGTGGCGGTGGCTATGGCCATCGTCGCCGCACTGACCGCGAACCACCAGGCCGCCCGCCGGCTGCCCTAAGGCCGAGCCATGGCGGGGGCGGTGGTTGTTTGCTGTTGATCGCCGGACCAAGCCACCAATCGGTGGTGGTCACGATAGGCGGTGGTGGCGAAAGCCTTGCCGTCGGCTGTTGTCATCGGCGGCGATGGCGGTCTTCGCGGCTGCTGTCGTTGCGGTGGTAGACGGCGGCGATCAATGGAACCGGTGGTGGTGGTGACGATTTTGATTGTTACCATCATCGCCGGTAACTGGTAATTTTTCCCAATAACCGATAGTAACGATCTCAACTGATTGTGGCTATCAGAAAGGGTATTGGATAAGGTTTCGTGTTGATAAGTTTCGTTTTAGCCAGATAGGCTGAAACTCCGGATTAAATTAATTTTGTGTTTTCTCATTAAAATTAATTTTTGGTAATTACAAAACCAGTTTGGGTTTTACGTTTTTCAGTGTTATTTAACTGCTTATCGTGGTTGTCATAGCTAATCCCTAGACCCGTGGTTGTAATTTTATTTGCTTGTTTATTTATTTATTTAATCGTTGGTTACGGGAGGCCTGCGTGCCATTTGCAACCCGCTTTTATAATGTAATTTCAATAAATAAAATAACCGAAGAAACCGAAGACGGAGCACGGAGTCAAAGATGGATCTTGGAGCCAGTGGGAGCGCCAAGAAGTTCATGCCTTGTGTGTTACTGTCACTTAGGGTTAAGACCGTCGTTTTGTGTTGGCTCACAAAACGACAATAGTTTTAAGGGTTTTTGGCTATGACATGTCTTTTAAAATTGCGTGGTTGATTTTATATTTAATTGCGTGGTTGTTTATATTTAATTGTATAATTGTTAAATAACTTTTTAAAATTAAATATAAACCGAATGTTTTAAAAGGCAAAAAAAAGGATACAAATACAGTTAGTGTTTGATCCAGTTTTTCAAAATTTTTGGAAAAAGGAAACTGGCAATTTCGACCCTTGTTAAAATCATAGATTAGTAAGTGCAACCCACTTTAGGGGCACTTCCGGTGTAAGGTACATAGGGCGTTGTAAGTGCACACACTATGAGCGCCCGTGTTCAAACCGAAACTGGAAGGTGATAAAACTCTGCGAATTATCTCCGGGTGGTACCGGCCAGAGTTTGTCCAGGTCCCGAGTGGTGCAATCTATTTTGGTAATTATTTATTCATTGGGTGGTACCAGGCCAAAATGCACTAGAGGGACTAAATATGCACGGACTATTAATATCCGATGTCCCGATGATCTAGAAGTCGTATTTTCAGATAGGAATACGATTGGTATAGTTTTACCTACCGTAGATCGCATGAGTCGGTTTGACATGATCACATGCTTCCCGACGCATGTGAAATATGGATTCTAGTCTAATAAATTTATTTTAAGGGTAATAATTTATTAGAATTATATAATTATAAACTAAATTGGAATTTATATTCTTCTGTAGATGTCTCCAATTAGCATTCCGTTTTATTCACCTGAGGAATCACTTCGCCTTATTACGGGCAAGTGGAAGCTTACGGGCCAGAACTTTCCAGTTTGGAAGTTGCACCTACAGAATGTTTTGAGTGCCCAGGGTAAGCTTTATGTGATCAATAAGCCCATGTCACGACCCAAAAGCAATGCCCCAGAAGAGGAATTTGCTGAATATTTCAGATTCATGGCAGATGAATCGGATGTAATGTCCATTCTAGTTTTCTCTATGTCACCCGAGTTCACGAGAGACTTAAGAGTGAAATTCTGTCAAGAGGTCGTAAGGAATATAGAAAACCAGTTAGGTTTCTACAAGCATACGGGCAAGCTTTTGATCATGCAAAGAGATTCTCTCCCTGAAGCTACAGAAGGGTCAGTCAGTTAAAAACCATCTTATTGAAATAAGAAGGCTTTTTAAGTGTTTATCACGTCTGGGGTACAAGATGACTCAAGAGGAGTTAGTGTACCTCATGTGGTTCTCCCTTACCAAGGAAGTACAGGACACAGCTAGTGCCTACATGAAGGAACCAAAGAACGACGTGGATAAAGTTCATGAAGATATCCTGGCCAGTCTAGAGCCAGCACCCGAACATGCAAATCTCATGGACACTGATATAATTGATGAGCTGGGAGATCTGAGTTGCCCAGAGTGCGGCAGCGAGGATATTTGCGAGCACTCGATGAATATCGACCAGATAGAGATCGGTTTACCCGATGCTCTAGGTATCTTTATGATAGATTGCTTAATCACTTCTTATGAATCATGGGTAATTGATACAGGCAGTGGTAACCACATTTGTAATCATTTACAGGGATTCACTAGAAGAAAGACTCTGAGGAAGGACCGTTCGAACCTACGAGTTGGCGAAGGCACTCCGTTGATTGTTGAAGCCGTGGGATCTTATAGTCTTAGTTTACCCTCGGGTCTAGTTTTGGAACTAGATAATTGTTATTATATTCCAAACATGATTAAGAATGTTTTGTCTTTTGATTTATTAGTAGACCAAGGTTTCTATTATAAATATACTTATAAAATGATTTCAATCTTTAAAGATAATATTTTCTATTTTAAAGCTACACCCATAGATGGTCCATACACTGTAAATCTAAAAGACAACAATAGTGAAATCTATCATATAAGTAAGCGATCCAAGGATATTGAGGATCAGACTTACCTCTGGCATTGTCGTTTGGGCCATATAAACAAGAAACGCGTTGAACTACTCCTAAAAGGAGGTTTTCTTGGCAATTTCAACTATAAACCTTTTGATAATTGCGAATCTTGTTTATCTGGAAAAATGACAAAGCAACCTTTCAACAGTGAGAATGAAAGGGCTACTGACTTGCTTGAAATAATCCACACAGATGTATGTGGACCTTTCAGTCATGTAGCAAGAGGAGGATACCGGTACTTCATTACCTTCACTGACGACTTCAGTAGGTATGGTTATGTCTACTTGATGAGACATAAATCTGAAACCTTTGAAAAATTCAAGGAATATCAGAATGAAGTACAGAATCTACTTGACAAGAGGATCAAGTTCTTACGGTCAGATCGTGGTGGCGAATATCTCAGTGATGAGTTTGACAATCATCTGATGGAGTGTGGGATTGTATCCCAACTTACACCTCCGTATACACCTCAGATGAACGGTGTATCAGAAAGGAGAAATCGTACTTTGCTTGACATGGTACGAACGATGATGTGTCATTCTTCGTTGCCAATATCATTCTGGGGACATGCGCTCGAAACAGCAGCACATATACTGAACAGAGCACCAACAAAGTCGGTAGAAAAGACTCCATACGAGTTGTGGAAGGGTAAGAAACCCAACATATCTTTTCTGAAAATTTTGGGTTGTGAGGTTTACGTCAAACGACCTACCTCAGAAAAACTCAAACCCAAATCCGACAAGTGTTTCTTCGTTGGATATCCCAAGACCACCGTGGGATATTATTTCTACAACCCTGAAGAGAACAAAGTGTTTGTTGCTCGAAATGGAAAATTTCTGGAAGAAAAGTTTCTCAGTTTAGAGAACACCAGAAAGGATGTAGATCTACAGGTAGTAGACGAAGAAAGCACTACACCAGTTGTTGAGCCAGAAATTCAACATAACAATGTTGAACCTCAATCAGAGCCGATTGAGAAAGTGCAAACACAGGACCTTCGCAGATCCAGTAGGGTAAGACAAGAACCAGATAGGTATCTTGGGTTCCTAGTCTCTCAAGACAGTGGAGACTTAAATGAACCAACATCCTATGGAGAAGCTGTATCAGGCAGTGAGTCTGAGCAATGGCAGGAAGCCATGAGGGCCGAGATGCAATCCATGTACGACAACCAAGTTTGGGAGTTGACTGATTTGCCACAACACTGTAAGGCTGTTGGACGCAAATGGGTTTTCAAGAAGAAAACCGACCTGGATGGGAACGTACACACCTTCAAAGCCAGACTGGTTGCAAAAGGATTCACGCAAACTCATGGCATTGACTATGATGAAACCTTTTCACCAGTGGCAATGTTAAAGTCAATTAGGATTCTTATGGCCATCTCAGCGTACTTTAATTACGAGATTTGGCAAATGGACGTCAAGACAGCCTTTCTGAATGGAAAGTTAACAGAAGACGTCTATATGGAACAACCAGAGGGGTTTGAAGATCCTAAGAATCCTAATAAGGTGTGTAAGCTGCTAAAATCCATTTATGGATTGAAGCAAGCATCTCGAAGCTGGAACTTACACTTTGATGAACGAATCAAAGAGTTTGGTTTTACCAAAAGTGAGTTCGAGCCGTGTGTCTACACTAAGTTCAGTGGGAGCATAGTAACCTTCTTGGTCTTATACGTAGACGACATTCTACTCATAGGAAACGATGTACCAACTTTACAGAGTGTTAAGAGTTGGTTAAGCAAATGTTTCCAGATGAAAGACCTTGGAGAAGCCGCTTATATACTCGGTATAAAGATCTACAGAAATAGATCTAGGCGGCTTATCGGGCTTAGCCAAAGTACGTATATCGATAAAATCTTGAAGAAATTCAGGATGGATGAATCCAAGAAAGGATTTATCCCGATGCAACATGGCATAGTGTTAAGTAAGACACAGTGTCCTGTTTCTAGTCAAGATCAGGACAAGATGAAATCGGTCCCATATGCTTCTGCAATTGGATCGATTATGTATGCCATGCTGTGTACTAGGCCCGATGTTGCTTACTCAGTAAGTGTCACGAGCAGATATCAACAGAATCCGGGTGAACCCCATTGGGTAGCTGTCAAGAACATCCTTAAATATCTGAGAAGAACGAAGGAAATGTTCTTGGTGTTTGGAGGTGCTGAGGATGAAATTAGTGTCACCGGATACTCTGACGCTAGTTTCCAGACCGACAGAGATGACTTCAGGTCACAGTCAGGGTACGTCTTTACCCTAAACGGAGGTGCGATCTCATGGAAGAGCTCGAAGCAGGACACGATTGCTGACTCAACTACAGAAGCAGAGTACATTGCAGCATCTGATGCGGCAAAGGAAGCTGTCTGGCTAAGGAATTTTCTATCGGATCTCAGAGTGGTTGCCAGTATCTCGAGACCGATCGATATATTCTGTGATAACTCAGGAGCCGTGGCGCAAGCAAAGGAACCTAGAGAGCATCACAAGTCAAGACACGTGCTCAGGAAGTATCACCTCATCCGAGAGATCATTGGAAGAGGAGATGTGAGAATATGCAAGATTCCAACAGAAGACAATGTCGCAGATCCGCTGACAAAGCCACTAGCAAGGGTAAAGCATGAGGCACATGCGAATTCCATTGGGATGCAGTACCTGGAAGCCAGTAGCTAGTTCTTAGTTTATTAATTATGACTATAGTCTAATTTAGAAACAATGTAATCATGTAAAGTTTTTATTTCACAGTGTGTTGGAAATAAATGGAGGTTTTAATTTCATGATTGTTCTAAATTAACTATTTTTGCATATTTAACGTATCCATGATTTTACAAAGTTTTGTATGAAATCTAAAATTTCCGTAGCCACTTATTGAAATGGGAATTTCAATAAGGAGTTTAACGCTATTATGAATACTTGATGATTTATTCAAAGTAGGGAATAAAAGCACAAGTGATGTGACCAAGTATTTATAGATACTCATCAGAGAGTTTGAGTATTGGAAGTGACCAGTAATCAAGTCTACTTCATGGAGCCTCAGTCATAAGCACAGACTTGATAGGTTGTCCTTAGACCTGAGATACTTGGTTTGGGAACACGAGGACTACTGTACTCTTAGCACGTACTAACGCTGCACCGTAACTGGGTGGCCATACGGGACGTGACTAGATGCAGCGGAAGCCGTGGATCCAAATGCAAGTAGTCAAGAAGGGATTTGCACCTCTTTCAAAAGAGAGATATTTCCGGGCCCCTTGACGATTAAGATTGGCAGAAAACGCGTGGCCATGCTCGGATATAATAACAGGGGTTATTTAGTAATATCCGTTACTGCAGGCAATCGAAATCAGAGTCAAGAAATACTTGATTTTAAGAAATGAATCCTCCACTCCATGTCTTAAATCACTTTAGAAATATCGTGTGCAAAAGGAATGAACCTGTGTACAAATTCAAGCGTGAATTGTATCTCTGGATATAAGAGATCTTATAACCTGGTTAACCTAAGTGTCTGGCTAGGGACCTCCTTAGGCTAATGGTAACAGTACAGTTACATGTCTAGCACAAGTGGGAGTCTGTTAGGATTATGTGCAAGACAGTAACAGGGTTATCGTATCCAATGTTATAGGACACTAGTAGGTCACACTGCTGCACGCCAAAATGAGAACGTTTGGATTACATGAGAAATAATTAATTGATTATTAATTATTTAATGAGAGAGTTAATATATAAATAGTTAGTTAAACTATTTATTTGTAATTAATTAATTAGATAAATTAATTAGTTATTTATGGAAATTATTTGGAGATAATTACCAAAGAGTTTTATATGGAATAAAACTCTTATTAAGTTTTATCCATATAAATAAGGGGTTAAGGGTCTCAGTTTATTTGAATGATTCAGTCCTAAAAACCCAGAAAAACTCTCTCTCTCTCTCTCTCTCCCCTAAAAACCGGCGCCGAATCCAAGTGAAAGAAGGTTCGCATTCGTTTTTCGGGTAATCCTCGGTGGTGGTCTAGCAACTATCTCAACCGGTGTAAGTAGCGGTGTATCCCCTACTCGCGTTTCAGAGTCATTATTGAAAAGGTAATCTTCTAAACATCCTTAATAGTATCAGAATGGTTTAGGATTGGATCCTTGTTTGGGAATCAGTTTTTGTTATCCGCTGCGCATATTTATGCTTCCGGTTCCCAACAAGTTGATGTAGCGTTGATATGACATTGGGTAGCATTGGCAAGTATAACTCATGGCCTTATTATCGATACCAATCTAAGACTACATCTTACAAATCATGTCTGGCCCAGTTGGTCTTCCTAAGGATGATAACATCTGGGGGAGGCTGTGGATGGAATCCTAGTCTACTCAATTAAGGGCATGAGGAGTACTCAGTCCTTAAGTTGGTACGATCATAGACTGGGGGGCTACCCACTCACACAGCAGTGGATTAGTGGGCTTTGGAAGTCTAATACCGTTGAGGAGGTGTGCGTACGTATGTGTGTTCGTGGTAATCGTTCGTTGATTTGATGCTGCTATGTCTTCCAAAAAAATGATTAATACTCCAATATAGTAAGAGTATGTCCAACAATTTATTTAATTTTTTTTTAAAATGGAGATCCAAAATTTAAAATCTCCATAAAAAATGCATTTATTTCAAGCAAATTCCTTAGTTTGGAGATAACATCATTATTTATCTTATTAAAATATTAGATATATTTAATAAAATATTATTTTCTCTTATAAACATTCATTTCAAAAACTCATATTGATGGAATGCAATAAAAAGTCATCTCTTTCTCTCAGAGTAATTATTTTTTTGAAAGTTCTCTGAATTTGAAGATTTTTACACTCTTTCATGCACGTAGATTTGGCATTACAATCACTCTTTTATACTTGACAAACTCTTTGCAAGATGTTATGTGAAATTGGCATATATATCATCTTAAAATGCATTTAAAAGCCTAACAGAAAAATTGGTATAGATGTTTATAAATATCATACTCGCTCTTTATTCACATGTGAATCATTTATGAATGGGTATGAATGAATAGATATGGTCTACAAAATATACCAAGGGTATCTCAAAATTTCCCAGCTACATTATTAACCATCAAGATATGGTCTACATTATTGGGTATCCTAAGATCTACATCAAGGTTTCACAGCTACATTCTTAACCATCAAGAGTTTTAACAAATAACTTTAGATATACTCTATAATGTAGTCGTATAACTCAATAAAAAAGAAAAATACACTCAGATGATAATTCTTCAAGCTAAAATGTAACCAAGCATTTTACACTAAGGGGGTGTTTGTTTTTTCCACTTATCACTTTTTCAGCACTTTCTGAGAGAAAACCACTTATTCGGTCAGTGATTTTCCCATTCAGACTGTTTGTTTTTTATTTTCATTAAGTGCCACTTATCACTTTTTCACCACTTACCAAAAAAGTGACGGTAAAACCACTTTTTGTCCACTTTTTCACTTTTCATCAAGTTTGGACTTCTTTGGATTATTCATTAAGCTTGAACTTGTTTGGATTGTTCATTAAGCTCATTAAGCTTGTTTGGATGTTTCATTAAGCTCATAAAGTTTGTTTGGATTGTTCATTAAGCTCATTGAGCTTGTTTGGATTGTTAAAGTTTACTATTGTACTTGATTGAGTTGACGTATTTCAGTTGATTTTTGTTCTTATGAATATACAGATACAAATGTTTGACAGTGTACAAAAACAAACAGTCTTGACAGATTCAGATTCAGTCTTCAGCACCACCAATTAACAATCAGAAGTGGAAACAGATTCAGTCTTTAACACCACTTAAAAAACAAACAACACCTAAGTAAAAATAGATCATTATCAATTTATTAGATCTTAAGAGAACTGGATTAATAAACATAATCTAAAAACTAACTAAACCTAAAAAGTAACCAATCCCATTATGACACTAATCAATCTAACAACTATCACCAAGTAATATAATTAATGTGTGCAAAATAAACACCGGAAACAAAAAAACCAATAAAACCATAAATCCCGAGAAACATTGTGTAAATCTCGAGAAGTGGATATGAACTGTTTATCATTTTTAATCTCATGTCATTCCACGAATTGCGCTTTATAAGAGAATAACTTTGATGCATCCAATCCCAAATGTGTATTCACTTATCAACCAACGACTCATAACCATTTCTTATGTTTCTTACGTTAACCTCAACTTCTAATGGGAACCCAGCCCCATATATATAAGGTTAGGTTTATGTGAGAAGTGATTATCAACTGTTGGATGCATACAGATGCACATTAGGTTGTGATGCGTTAGACCAATTCCTTTTTAAAGCGCAAATCATGGAAGAGCATGAGATTAAAAGAGATCAAGGGTTCATATTCATTTCTCACGTTTCTCACCATTAACTCAACTTTTGACACAATCTTATAGAGGTTAACATGAGAAATGTGAGAAACGGTTATCAGCCGTTAGATGAGAAACAAATGTGTTAGGGTAAAAATCTACGATCGCACGACAATCGATTATAATCGTAAGATAAATATTAGGACGATAGTCCTGTATTAAGATAAGGTCCTGAGATAAAGCCTAAAAGAACTATCGAACAAAGATCATTAAACATCGAACGAATACATCGAATAAGTCGAACGATGACGACAATGACGTACGACGATACTAACGAATAAATATATGAAGTTTATATCTTTGATGCAGATAAGCTGATCATCATATCTAACAATTGTCTACCTTTGAGGAAATCGGAAATCGAGTACTATGCTATGCTCGTTGGAGTTCACCATTACAATGAACAAGTCGTAAGTTATGCATCGTCCGACAGCATCAAAGATCGACCGTTACAAGCAAGATTCCCGCAACAGTTACAATCTGGGCATTAACTCTCAACAATACCGTTGGACAGTTACTCTCCGAGCATTAATTGAAGACAATAACGTTGGACGGTTACAAATCAATCATTGATGAGCCACAATACCGTTGGACCGTTATTATCAAGCCACTATATAAGAAGAATCAAGCCAATATTTCAACACACGAAGTTCTATCCGAAGCTCACAAGTTCTATAATCGTTATTCTAAAGAATCATCTGTAATTTACATTCGATTTCATAGTTTTCTCAGTTGTAATCGTACGATCAAAGCTGTATACTTGAAGGACATCACCCCTGATTGGTGATCATAGTGCTCTGTCGACTTATCTTTTAGGTCGACCGCAGGTTTTTTCCTCCGTCGTGAGGTTTTTCCTGCGTCATCAAATTATTTGTCTTACTTTACTTTCTCGCACTTATCATTGATTGTAATTTCTTTCTCTCGACGGTTAAGCCTCACACAAGTTTCATTCGACATCGAGTTGTGTAATTTTTTACATAAACAGTTTGGCGCCCACCGTGGGGCTCCGTTTTGAGAAAAATTTCATTCGGTGAAAAGTGCGCCTTAGTACTAACCTTTTCTTTGAGTTCTCTTTGAGCTATTTGCGCAGGACAATGGATAACGGATTCATAGCGTCACTCCAGCAACAATTGCAAGAGGCTAACAACGAAATTCAACGTCTTCGCGCTCTACCTGGACCATCGATGACAATCCCAATGTCTATCCCTCCACCATATCCTCCTCAACATCTAAGACCACCGCTTCGACCTCAGTTCAATGCCTCAATGCCATCTTCAACTGTGAACCAACAATACGACAACGTACGACCATCTTTACCACAGTTTATTCCACCAATACCTCATGGCCCGCCACCTATGCCTCGAGGTCCACCTTCTATGCCTCAAGGAGCACCCATGTTCACGTTCGAGCCTTTTTCCCAACAAATTCCTATTCCCGGTCATATACCCACAGTTGCTAGTTCTACCATTCATACGACAATACCACCTAGTACCGGAATTTCTTCTAGCTGTATTCCAACGATCCCTATAAACGTTGAAGATCCTCTAAACGTACGACTGAAATCCTTGGAAGAACAAAACCAAAAATTGTTCGCGTTACTCACAAAGCTACCCGGAGCAGCAGTACCCGTCGAAGTCGAACCTAAAACTGGATTTCAGGCTTCACCGTTCGTTGATGAATTAGCTCTTGTTGACGTTCCTAAGAAATATACTATACCAGCTTTCGCAACAAAATATTCTGGAATCACAGATCCGGTCGAACATATAGCACAGTACAAGCAACTTATGTGGACAGTTCCTATACCGGCACAATATCAAGAAGTCTGCATGTGCAAAAGCTTTGGATCAACTTTAACAGGAGCAGCATTACAATGGCTTATTAACCTAAAGCCAAAAAGTATCGGATCGTTTGCAGAATTGGTGAACCAATTCACTCGACAATTTGCTAGCAGTCGTAAGATGGAGAAGCAGACCAGCGACCTGTACTATATCGTACAGAAATCTGGAGAAACAATCCGCGACTACTTCAACAGATTCAATGCAGCAATGATTGAAATAAAAAATTGCGACGTGAAAACAGCAATCGAGGCATACAAGCGTGGATTAGAAGATTCCTCTGGATTATATCTGGAATTAACGAAATATCCACCAGAAAACTTCGACGACGTACGAGCTAGAACACTAGCTTTCATGAGAATAGAAGATGATGCTCTCTTCCGACGAAAGCATTCCGCAGAAAAGAAACCTCTTGGTGCTCAAAAACATGACTTTAAGCATAAAAGAGTAAACAAGATTGGAAATCCTCGATACGAGTCGAAAACTCGACCAAGCAAAGGTACTGTTAAAATACGATATCCAGAGTTATCTACTTACAATTTTGCAGGTACATCGAAAGATTTGGTGGATTCGCTACGAAAGATTGATGCAAACGTACGATGGCCGAAGAAATCAGATAAACCAAGCAAAGACAAAGATCAGAACAGATGGTGCGATTTCCATGACGATCATGGTCATACGACAGATGAATGCATTAGTTTAAAGAAGGAGATTTCATATTTGAAATCTAAGGGGCATCTAAAAGGCCTCATCCCAGAAGAACAAGGACGACCAGCGTCACCAGTTCATACAAAAGTCATAAACTGCATCACTGGAGGATCAGAAGTTTGTGGACTTACATATTCAGCTGCAAAGCGACATGCACGAGATGGTCCAAGCGAACATCCTATCCCCGGAGAAGCCAAATCAAAGACAGAAAAAGAGCTCGATGCAATGGCAATCACGTTCGACCAAGACGATACACAGGGGGTCCATCATAAACATCATGACGCTCTAGTCATACAGTTGACAATCGGAAACTGTTCGACTAAGAGAATATTGATTGATGGAGGTAGTTCGGCTAACGTTATTTTTGCAGATACTCTTAAAGTCATGGGAATCGAACGGTCAGAAATCGTACGACGAAGTACTACTCTGATTGGATTCAATGGAGACCCGATGAACACTCTCGGAGAAATCATCTTGCCTGTCTACGCCAAAGGCATCAACAAACAAACAAAGTTCAACGTTGTGGACTGCCAATCAGCTTACAATGTTATTCTTGGAAGACCCTGGATCCACGAGATGAAAGCAATTCCTTCGACATACCACCAGAAGATTAAATTTCCTTCTCCATGGGGAATTCAAGAGATTGCTAGTGAGAACAAAATTGCACGAGAATGTTACAAGATCACGATGAAGACAAAGTCGCAGGACATCTAGCAATTACAGAGCCAGGATGAGAGGAAATCGAACGACGACCTTCGGCTAGAAGAAGTCGTCCTTGATCCTGAACATCCTGATCGAAAAGTCTTCGTAGGAGCCTCGCTCCCCCCTGACATAAAAAGTACGATTATATCTTTTTTGCAGGAACATTCAGACTGTTTTGCATGGTCGCACGAAGATATGGTCGGAATAGATCCAAGCATTATATCGCATAAATTGAACGTGGATCCTACGTTCAAACCCATTAAGCAGAAACGTCGCAAGTTCGCGCCTGAAAGAAATAAAGTGATCAACGATGAAGTTGACAATCTGCTTAAAACAGGGAAGATCCGAGAAGTCAAATATCCAGAATGGTTGGCTAATGTAGTCGTCGTACAAAAGAAGAACGGAAAGTGGAGAGTCTGCATTGATTTCACGGATCTAAACAAAGCTTGTCCAAAAGATCCTTTTCCTTTACCTCATATTGACGCCATGGTCGACGCGACGGCAGGACATGAATTGTTGACATTCATGGACGCGTATTCAGGATACAACCAAATATTGATGCACACGGACGACCAGGAGAAGACTGCATTCATGACCGATAAAGGCATATACTGTTATAAAGTTATGCCATTCGGTCTCAAGAATGCAGGATCAACATATCAGAGATTGGTTAACATGATGTTCAAGGAACATCTTGGTCGAACAATGGAAGTTTATATCGACGACATGCTTGTGAAATCAGAACATTCGACCGATCACGTTGCACATTTAAAGCAATCCTTCGATATCCTACGACAGTACAAGATGAAGCTCAATCCAACAAAATGTTCCTTCGGAGTACGAGCAGGAAAATTCTTGGGTACTTGGTCACGCAACGCGGAATCGAAGCAAGTCCAGAACAAGTCAAAGCTATCGTCGAGATACAATCTCCAAGGAATGTCAAAGAAGTCCAGAAGTTAACAGGACGAGTGGCAGCTTTAACCCGATTTATTTCACGATCATCGGATAAATGCCATTTGTTCTATAATGTCCTACGAAAGAATCAAGGTTTCTTATGGACGGATGAACACGAGAAAGCTCTGCAAGAACTGAAGCAGTACATGACATCACCTCCATTGTTGACGAAACCAGTCGAAGGTGAAAGCCTGCAATTGTACTTGGCAGTGAGCAAAAATGCGACAAGTGCAGTACTTGTGCGAGAAGAAGATCAACGACAACAACCAATCTATTATGTCAGCAAATCTTTCCTCGACGCAGAAACCAGGTACACATCAATGGAAAAATTGCTACTAGGTCTTATGACGGCAGCGAAGAAGCTAAGGCATTACTTCGAGTCACATCATATCATTGTTGTGACCAATTGTCCACTCAAGACGGCGCTTCGAAAACCAGAACTAACAGGACGACTAGCCAAATGGAGCATTTATCTCAGTGGGTTCGACATTGAATTTAAACCCAAGACGGCCATCAAGTCGCAAGTACTAGCAGATTTCGTGGCAGAATTTTCTCCAGGATTGGAACCCACGACGTGCGACGAAGTTGTGATGATTTCAAACAACCAGCCTTGGATACTCTACGTTGATGGTTCCTCGAACGTACGAGGATGTGGATTGGGCATTGTCTTAAAATCATCACAAGGGGGAAATATAGTATACTCCGTACGATGCGAATTCAAAGCCACAAACAATGAAGCAGAATATGAAGCTTTGATCGCAGGACTAGATATTGCTCTTAGACTGGGGGCAAAACAGTTGCACGTTCGAAGCGATTCTTTATTGGTCGTAAACCAAGTAAATGGGGATTTTCAAGCAAAAGACTCAAAAATGATGAGTTATCTCAAAGCCGTTAAAGATCGAATCGCACGATTTGAACAGTTCTTGATCGAGCAAATACCAAGAGATCTAAATATGCAAGCGGACGCACTAGCCAATCTGGGATCTGCATTTCATGATCCGTTCATGGAAAATATCCCATTACTTCATCTCACGACACCAACAATTGCGGTAAACGATGAAGTACAGATGAACGAAGAAATTTACAACTGGTCGCTCGACATATGGAACTACCTCAAGCACGACCAACTACCTGAAGATAAAATGGAAGCTCGAAAGACAAGAGCGAAAGCCTCAAGATACACAATCTTTGAAGATCAACTTTATCGAAGATCCACGACAGGACTTCTTCTACGATGCGTTACAAATAAAATACAAATCAATCAAATTCTCCAAGAGATGCACGACGGAGAATGTGGAAATCACGCAGGGGCAGAAGTCTTGCTAGTCGAATCTCACGACAAGGTTACTATTGGCCTACTCTACGAGAAGATGCCATAACGTACGTCCAACGATGCGACGCATGTCAAAAACATTCGAGCATGGTCCATCGACCATCCGAACCTTTACATTCTGTTCTAGTTCCATGGCCCTTCATGCGATGGGGAATGGACATCGTGGGAAAATTACCTCCAGCCCCTGGACAGAAAGTCTATTTACTCGTGCTCACCGACTACTTCTCAAAATGGATAGAAGCTGGTGCTTTCTCACAGGTCCGAGATAAAGAAGTTATATCTTTCATTCAGAAAAACATCATTTATAGATTCGGGGTACCAGCCGAAATCATGTGCGACAACGGCTCACAATTTATAAGTGATAAGACTCGTACGTTCTGTGAAAAGCGAGGAATCAAGTTAATCACTTCAACTCCGAGATATCCACAATCTAACGGGTTAGCAGAGTCGAGCAACAAAGTCATCATCAATTCAATCCGAAAGAGGTTGAAAGGAGCAAAAGGAAAATGGGTAGAAGAATTGCCATCTGTCTTATGGGCAAATCGTACGACACCTAGAGCATCAACTGGACAAACTCCATATTCTCTGGTATATGGATGCGAAGCGGTCTTGCCAATCGAAGCTCAAATACCAACTGCCAGAAGTCGCACGTATGATCAAAATGCAATAAATTTATCCTACGATCTTGATGCCTTAGAAGAAATCCGAGAAAAAGCATTACGAACGATGGCTGCACAGAAAGGAATTGTCGAAAGATACTTCAACAAAAAGGTAAAGGCAAAAATTTTTCAAGTTGGAGATTATGTCTTACGACATGTGTTTCAAAACACTCAAGAGCCAAATGCTGGAAAACTTTCCATCAAATGGGAAGGACCTTACATAATTTCCAAAGTCATTGGAAATGGAGCATACAGACTTACGACTATGGAAGGTATGGAAATCCCACGAAGCTGGAACGCCCATCACCTCAAAAGGTATTATTTCTAAACCTATTTACATACGATTTATTCCTTAACCATTACTGACTTAAGCATCGGAGCGCCGTTGGCTAAGCCAACGGCCACCCCTTAGTCATCCTTTTTCGCAGGTATCGCACGATAAATCGCATGGATCGCACGATTAACGCAAGTATCGCACGACTAAATGCATGCTTATCGCAGGAATCGCACGACAAAAATCGCATGGATCGCAAGATAACCGCTATAACGCACGATTATGTCGCAAGAGCGCAAGTCAACTCGCCAGTCGCACGAATACTCTCATGAGTACAAAAGAAACGTTTCTAAATCAAGTCTAAGGACTTTAAAACAAATGCATGCAAAAATAAAAGCTAAAACGCACGATAAAAACGCACGATACAGGCTAAAACGCACGGTAAAAGCTAAAAACGCACGATACAAGCTAAAACGCACGACACGAGCTAAAACGCATGATAAAAGTTATAATAACACATCAAATGAAACAAAATTTCATTTATTAAACATTTCTTGCCTAAAAACGGCAGAGTACAAAAAATTTTTTACGATTACAAAAAGAAAACTATTCTAAAGGAGCGTCGGTGGAAGGTGGATCTGCAGCAGGAACCTCTTCAGTCTCCAAAGGATGCGCAGGAACGGATCCAGAGGTTCCAGGAACCTCCTCCTCGACACCTGCTTCCTCGACATCCGCAGGCTTCTCTTCGTCCAGGCCTTTTAGATCCTCCTCGTCAAGAAGGTCTTCAGAGCCCATCACCTGAACGAAAGAGGCTACCTCGTCCTTTGCCATCTGAGAGGTGATAGTCCCAGCGGCTACTCGTCGCATGACCGCAGTACGTGCGACCACGCGAACCAAGGCAGCGTCCTCTTCCAGTTCTTGGATCTTGGACGACAGAGCTTCTTCCCTCTCAGCTTTCTCTCGTCGAACGACCAACAGCTCTTTCTCCAGCTCCTTGGTGTGGTCCAAGGCCAACTTCAGCCGTTCCCGCTGTTGAACTTGGAATTGCTCGCTGAGTTCCAGCTTGGATTCCAAATCCCCAATTTGAACCGACTTGGCATTAACCTCGTCGGTCAATTGGACCAGCTTCTTTTTGGCCTTATCGGCCTCTTTCCTGGCCACCTTGGCATCATTCTGGTTCGACGCCAATTCCTCTTTGATCTTAGCCATCCGAGTATGGAGGCTAAGACTAGTTTGCAAGGCCTATACAAAAGAAAAGAGAGAAAGTTAGAAGCTGTACATGAAAAATAAAAGTGAAATTGTACGACAGGGACTTACCAAGAAAGAGATACCCGCGATGGAGGCATCAAGGTCTTCGATGTCGGCCTCCTCCATACGCGCCTTCTGAGCAGGGACATGAAACTGCTCCAGGACAGGGAAAGTGGCCGCCGTCCTAATGACGTCGTCCACCATGAAGTCAGAGGGTATCTGGATCGTCATGGTCGTAAGACCAGATCCCTCAACCCCCTTGCCCTTGTCGACCTTCGACGCAGGCTGACTCGACGCACCCTCTCCCTTTGCAGGAGGAGCGAAGCTAAGAGGAATAGCCTCTATACCACCTTCAGCCTTTCGCTTGGCATCCTTAGGTGGGGTATCCACAGGAACGTACGACGATCTCGTACGTTTAGCCACTTGAACCTCCTGGGCAGCCGCTTTTCTTTTGGCAGCACGAGCAGCTGCTTCCATCGTCGACGCCTTCTTGGAAGCTGAACCTACATAGAAAAACAAAGTTAAAATCAAACAAAACTAATACAAACCAAGATATTGACGTACGATATTTACCTTCCATATCCGTCTCCTCGATGATTTGCACTTCAGGCTCAATGTCGCTCTCTTCGCCGCCCTTCGACGTTCTATACGTGCGATCCGTCACACTATAACTCAGAAAGTGTGAGATCAACTCGCTGGACTCTTCAGTCGTCTCAAACGTGAAGTTAACAACTGCAAGAAAACAGGCGATTAGTCATCAAAATCATGTAAAAAACGTATAAAAATAAAGATAGACGCCTAAATTACCATTCGAGTTCCACTCAGGAACAACCCAAGATTCGTCGGAGACCGAAGACGTCTGGACGAAGACGTAACGAGACTTCCACCCTCGATCATTCACTTGTGTGCGATGAACGAGCATGGTGTCATTCCTACCCTTAGGAAACAACCCGTAACGGTTGTAGGACAGTTTAGTCACGTTGTAAGCAGAGAGAAGGTCATCCACAGAGAACGCACGACGACCCCAATCTTTGGTCACCCGTTCGATCACCAAGATGACTCGCCAGAATTGGGGCATCAGCTGTCCCGGAGACACGTCAAAGCGGGTCATAAAAGCTCTTGCCAAAGGAGAATATGGCCATCGAAATCCGACTTTGAACGGATACTCAAAAAGAGCAAAGAAACCCTTTGGAGCATCCGCTGGACGGATCTCTCCGGCCACCCTCACAAAGGCATTCTCTGGTAACCCAGCTAATTCTCTTAACTCTCCTACTTCTAAGCTCTCAGCAATCGAACTCTTAACCTCCGACGACATGATGAAATCTAATCGGTTTAAACTATTTTTTAGACGAGTAAACCTAAAGTTTTCTAAACCTCTATTACTCTTCTTCGCTAAAGACTTCAAACGCATGAAACAAAGAGAAGAAAGTACCTTATAAAAGCCTAGTCGCACGAAATATTTGCCGAAAATAAGGTCAGATTACGATCTCGCAAAATTAATTTGAAAATTAAGGAGATTTGTAAAATCCTTTCTAATTCTCAAACGCCTTATTTATAGTAACTGAATCAAATGAGTCATCAGGGATAATCGTGCCACGCGTCATCATTTAACCGTTAGAAAACACGCGTCCAGGCTAACGGCTAGATAACGGCTATATTTCTAAACGTCTATTCGACCGTTAGACAACGTATTTTTTACTCTTTGACCAGCGAATTAAAGATTTAGATAAAATAGAATTATTCTCTAAATCTTGGGGGCAAATTGTTAGGGTAAAAATCTACGATCGCACGACAATCGATTATAATCGTAAGATAAATATTAGGACGATAGTCCTGTATTAAGATAAGGTCCTGAGATAAAGCCTAAAAGAACTATCGAACAAAGATCATTAAACATCGAACGAATACATCGAATAAGTCGAACGATGACGACAATGACGTACGACGATACTAACGAATAAATATATGAAGTTTATATCTTTGATGCAGATAAGCTGATCATCATATCTAACAATTGTCTACCTTTGAGGAAATCGGAAATCGAGTACTATGCTATGCTCGTTGGAGTTCACCATTACAATGAACAAGTCGTAAGTTATGCATCGTCCGACAGCATCAAAGATCGACCGTTACAAGCAAGATTCCCGCAACAGTTACAATCTGGGCATTAACTCTCAACAATACCGTTGGACAGTTACTCTCCGAGCATTAATTGAAGACAATAACGTTGGACGGTTACAAATCAATCATTGATGAGCCACAATACCGTTGGACCGTTATTATCAAGCCACTATATAAGAAGAATCAAGCCAATATTTCAACACACGAAGTTCTATCCGAAGCTCACAAGTTCTATAATCGTTATTCTAAAGAATCATCTGTAATTTACATTCGATTTCATAGTTTTCTCAGTTGTAATCGTACGATCAAAGCTGTATACTTGAAGGACATCACCCCTGATTGGTGATCATAGTGCTCTGTCGACTTATCTTTTAGGTCGACCGCAGGTTTTTTCCTCCGTCGTGAGGTTTTTCCTGCGTCATCAAATTATTTGTCTTACTTTACTTTCTCGCACTTATCATTGATTGTAATTTCTTTCTCTCGACGGTTAAGCCTCACACAAGTTTCATTCGACATCGAGTTGTGTAATTTTTTACATAAACAAAATGCATATTAGAATGAGGGCATCTCCAATGGGAGTGTCATGAAGGTGTCATGGGGTTTTATGGAGTTTAATAGCATTGTAGAAGGAGTTCAATCAAGGTGTAATGGGGTGGAGTGTAATCCCCATTACACTCCTAATGGGAGGTGAAGGTGGGTCCATGACATTTTTTTCCTTTTTAAATTAATTTTTTAGTTTATTAAATATAATATATATGTTATTAATTATCATATTATATATATATATATTAATCAGTAGAGGCGCTTTCATTTACAAACCAACATTAGAATACAAACCGTGCAACCCATTAAATCACCATAGATTAAAAAAATCAATGGCCAAGATTAACATAAGCTATATTTGGTATTAAAAAATTCACATACCAAAAATAAGAGAGAGTTCATCTTCACCATTGATTTTTTTAATCTATGGTGATTAAATGGGTTGCACGGTTTGTATTCTAAGAAAGGTTTGTAATTGAACGCTCCTCTCAATCAGTAATTTAATTTTAATTTTTTTATTTATAAAAACCAAAGAATTAATTAATAAAACATTACATTAATTTTAAAATACTTTACATTGATAAAATATTACATTAATTTTAAAACACATTACATTAGTAGATTTTAAAATATTTTGGTAAAATTATATATATATATATATGATGTGGAAATCCATTAAACTTATTGAAGTGTTATGGAGTGTGAGAGTAAAATGGTAGAGTTATATGGTGAGTGGAATGCTGATGTGGCAGTCCATGACACTCTAGTAGAGTGTCATGCATTGGAGATGCCCTGAGATGCACCAAGATAAGATGCATCGAGATGCGTCCGATTAATGCCCTTCTAAAGTGCAACTCATGGGAGGGCATGAGATTAAGGGGTTGTTTCTTTTTAAATGTCGTAAAACCTCATAAGTCTGAAAATTAACAGGTTTGCATAATTAAGATTGTTTGTTTTATTTTAAAAAAGTCTGAAAATCTCTTACCGTCATATTTTGAGAGGTGTACCATTCACCTCTTATATTTTAGATGTGAAATAAGATTTTATACGTGAGACCTTCTAAAAAACAAACAAAACCTAGGAGTGATTAATGGTTTACATCCACTTTTCACGCTTCTCATGTTAACCTTTACTTCTCATGC
Source organism: Centaurea solstitialis (assembly GCA_030169165.1). NCBI lineage: Eukaryota > Viridiplantae > Streptophyta > Magnoliopsida > Asterales > Asteraceae > Centaurea > Centaurea solstitialis. The sequence continues at coordinate 608,477 of CM058044.1, forward strand.
TTCCAATATTAACATTTACTTTTCGCACGATTATTCGCCTATATATATATAGTATTAAGTTCAAATGAGAAGTGCTAAAAAATGAGAAGTAGAGAAGTGATCTCCACCACTCATCCGGTCAATAAATGCGGCTTTGACCGGGTCCCCTCCTTTAATAATCTCTACCCTTCCATGAATCGTGTCAATCCCCCGTGATCGCATCCACCATAACTGGTCAAAGTCACCTTTATTGACCGGATGAATGGTGGATATCACTTCTCTACTTCGTATTTCTTTAGCACTTCTTATTTGAATCTTTCTATATATGATTTTAGTTAAAGAAACAATATTTACAAATCTTTTAGCATTAATTAAGTAAGATAGTGTTTGGATAAATCGTTGCTTACAACAAAAGAGTTAGTGATTAACACCTGCTTTTTCCGGTGTCACTTAAGATTAATGTAGTAAAATATCTTAATAAATTATAAGCAAACTTTATATAAAAATAGTAACTTTTTTGATATTTTTAAATAATTTCTATTCAATTATAATAAACAAACAAAATGGTGGCAATTTCATTGGACAAACTAAAAGTTTAGTAGTTTTAGATTTAAATTTTATGATTGGACGGATTATAAATTAAAGGTATTTAAAAGAGAAGGTAACTTTATTTATTCGTGCCATAAAAGTTAAAAACACTTTACATATTTGATTTTCTCATAATAAAAAATTAAAAACTAGAGTAAACTACAATTTTAGCCCTTATAATTTGTCGGTTGTAACATTTTTGCTCTTGAAGTTATAGAACGATAGATTAAACTACAATTAAAGTTAATGAATTAATACGAAAATTACAAAAAAAACTAAGCTTTATTTCAATATAAATGTTAAAAGTTATAAAAAAATTAAACTAATGCTTAAATAATAGGAAAAGAAAAGAAAATTTGTCAACTCATTTTTATCATGTAAATAATATGTATTGTGGCCATGTTTCTCTTTCGAGTGATTGATAAATTTTCTAAGACCAACTCCAATCATATAACAAAACTTATGGTTGATTCGTCAAAGACCAACTCCAATCCTTTTTGACATATCTGTATTGTGCTGTTACGAATTAGTTAGTCCTTAATACAACCACATGGACCTAAGTCGTTGATTTACGTAGGAACCAAACTCAGTAAAAAGTACAACCAAAGAGACTCAAACCTTGCTTGCAAACTATTTGAGTAGGGCGCCGAAGGTCCCTTTGTCAGGTGTAGCCCTTATTAAAAAGGTGACCACATGGATGTAGCTTGTTAAAAAAGCGACCATAAAGACACGTATTATGAATATCAAAGAAAGTAATAAAGATAATTAAAAACATATAACTATAAAGATAAAACGCGCTATATATATAAAGAGGTTCAAACGAGAACGATATTTTTTTTAAAAAACAAGAAAAACCCTTTTTTATGTACAAAATCATATATGATTTATCACTAACGGAAAAAAAAAACTGGAGGTGGACGAATTTTTCACAACTTAAATTTCAGGTAAGTGTCGTAAGTTATATATGGTTTTATACGTGAATTTTTTATGTAAGTCCTATATGATTTTGTAAATAATTTTTTTTAAATTTTTTAAAAATCAGTGTTTTCATATAAATCTGTGTATACATGAGGGAGGGAGAGAGAGAGAGAGAGAGAGGAGGAGGAGGAGGAGGAGGAGGAGGAGGAGGAGAAGGAGAGAGGGGTGATTGTTTTTTTGGATGGAAATGATATAATAAAGAGAAAATTATTTTTTTAGACAAAAAAAAACCCCTAATAATTAATTTGGACAAAAAATGGCTCCGGTGACAATTTTAGACACCGGACCGCTCCGCCGCCCGCTACCGCCGTGTTTTGGCCCGCTCTCCGGCGACAACCGGCGGTCTCCGGCGAGTTTTTTTGGTCCGCTACCCGTTCCGGCCGCCATCCGCGGCCCAAACCTGATTGGTCCAGCTCATCCTAGTCAGCGCCACCTCACCCGCCACCTCACCCGCCAAGCTGACATGGCCCGCTACCCGCCTGGCCGCTCTTCGCGGCCCGAGCCCACGCGGCGGCTCCCCATTGGGCCACGTGTCCAAACCGGAAGATAACCCTAAAAAACCCTAACCCTAACCCTAATTCAGCCTAGACACTTTGCTTTTGCTTTTGCTTTTGATTGTACGATTTTTGCTTTTGATTGTACGATTTTTGTCTTTAATGTATGATTAAAGGAGCTGATAGTGCATGTGATGTGTGTACCTTAATGTACTGTTTGTGTCTGTAAAGTTATTTTAAATTTTTGTTTAAATTGGATACCAACCCTCTTGTAGATGCATAATTCTTAAACACAAAAAACCCTAACCTTCCTTCCTTCTTCTTAAATTTCGTCAATACAAAAATTCGTTTGTTTCTGAAAATGAGTTCCAGTGAGGATAAACCGAGGTTATATCTTTGTTCCGGTGGGAAATGGGCTGCAGGCGTCGACGGATTGGATTACGTTGAACCAACCGTGAGAAAAGGTGTTAGATTGAAAATAAACAGTACATTTAAACATCTGGTTAATTACTGTTGCTGGAAATGTGAAATCGACCGATCAAGTGGCCAAGTGCATATCTGCTACAAGCATGAGGGCCAATTATTTCAGATAACCGACGATGAAGATGTTAGCGTATTTTTGCAATATGCAAACGGGTTAGAGGATCCTCCTGAAGTTTACGTTGATGTATACGTTTCTGGCGAGGGTGATGGCGCAGGTACTTCAAACACTATAAACGAAGAACCAATGTATTTGGATACTGAGTCCCAAATCCAACAGTCACACGAAACCTCATATCGTGCAGACTTTGGATATGGTCTTAGTGACAGTTATCCAGAAGTTGTCCCAGAGACGCAGCAAGATCAACAGCAAGAAGTGCAAGAAGAGGAAGACGAAGATGAAGACGAAGACGAAGATGAAGACGAAGACGAGCGTAGAAAGTTCTTCGGATGTGCAGAAGATGAAGCCCATGTTTTGGACATGGGTTTGTCAGACGAAGAAGATGAAGAAAACGAAGAAGATGAAGAAAACGAAGAAGGTGTGGAACCCTCCAGGTTACGACCAGGGTTAGATGATTATTTTGGAATACCTCCTCTCATTCCAACCCCAGATGTCTCGACGGAAGACAGTGAAGGCGTACCTTATAGACGTAGTCAAAGGCTAAGTATTGGTAAAGTTTTTGATACCAAAGAGAAATTGATTTTGGAGGTCGGAATGAAATTTATAGAAGAACAATTTGAGTATAAGACGAAAAAGTCTTGCACCAAAAGGTACGAGATTGCATGTGCCCGCGATCATTGTAAGTGGAGCATGAAAGCGAAAGCCTATGGAGGTGGTGGTATGTTTATGGTAACAGATTTGGTTGATGTACACAAGTGTTCAAGGACCCAGTTGAACCCTAACCACCGTCATGCCAACCAAAGGTTGCTGGGTAACTTTTTTAAAACTAAATTTAGAAATTCCCGCAGAGTACTAACGCCAAAAGACATGGCCGAAGATTTTCGAGAACAGTATGGAGTTACGATCCCGTACGCCACCGCGTGGCGTGCGAGGTGGAAGGCCATAACGTTAATCAGAGGCAGCCATGCAGAGTCATTCACTCGGCTCCCCATGTATTTGTATAACCTGGAGCGTGCAAATCCAGGTACGATAACATCAATAAGGACAGACTCTAGCGGGCGTTTTGCGGAGTGTTTCGTAGCCCTTGGTGTAGCGGTACGTTAAAATTCTATAAATTAAACATTTTATTATTTTCGTTAGCTCATACAGTATCTAAACACACACATTTTCTTGCAGATCCATACATTCTTGCATAACCTGCGCCCTGTCCTTATAATAGATGCTGCGCACTTGAAGGGGGAATACTTGGGTACGATGTTTTTGGTTGTGGCTATGGATGGAAACAACAACATTGTGCCCGTTGCACTTGGAGTCGGTAGGTCGGAGACAGCGGACGAGTGGACATGGTTCCTGAACAAGTTAAAAACATGTATCGGCGAGCCAAGAGGGTTGGTGTTTATGTCGGATAGAGCTGCTTCTATAAACGCAGCCATTACCGCCATTTTTCCAAATGCACATCATGCCCTGTGTTGTCGACATTTGGTCATGAACGTTAGATCAAGAGCGCCAAGGATAAAAAAATTCAAGACCCCATACTGGAAGGCCTGCAAGGCTTACACCACGCGAGTGTTTGACCGAATGATGAATCTTCTCCAAACTGTCGTACCCGAAGGTGCTCAATTGATGCAAGAGGTTGGGGTGGAGAGGTGGTCAAGGGCTCACTTTCCTGGACAACGTTTTAACATTATGACATCGAACAGTGCAGAGTCCATCAACGCATTGTCAAAGTGTGCTCGTAAACTACCTATTGTCGGACTCATGGAGTACTTTAGAGAATTCCAACAAGAGTGGTACTTTCTTCGTCGACGTAAAGGAGGTTTAGAAAATATCAATATCTTAGTTTTACGTATGATTATTTTATAATTCGAATAGACTATTTTCTAAAACTGTATATTGTATATTTTGCAGAAGAGTTAAACCACCAGCTAACAGAATGGGCCCAAAAGAAGATCCATAAAAGGATTGTAAAGTCCGCGACATGGACTGCTCATGGAATTGGCTACGACAAATGGGAGGTCCGCGATTACGGGTATAACGCTGAAGTTGATATGCATCACCGTAATTGCACATGTCTCAAATGGCAGGTGTCTGGGTTGCCGTGCGGTCATGCCATAACAGTTGCAAAAAGATTGGGTAAAAATGATGTATTTTATTTGGTTACTCAACCTTATTACATGGCCGAATTGTACAAGGCAACATACCATGGGGTAATTAGGCCAGTCGGACCTGCTGAAACATGGCACTATCCACAAAACCCTATACCCACCGTACATCCACCACTGATAATAAAGAGACCAGTTGGAAGACCGAAAGTCAACAAACGTCGTCCATCTCGTGGTGAAAGTCGTTCACAGCAGAAGTGTCCTAGGTGTGAAGAATACGGACATATAAGCTCACAGTGTCCGTGGATTCCAAGTTCCGCTAGAGGAAGCAGTCAACTAGAGCCAATAGGAACTGTCGATCTTAATTAGCCGTTTAATATGTAACCCATGTCAATGTCTTTGGTTTTTGCTTGCATTAATAAAACGTATCTTATTTTAGCATGTAACATTTTAGTAACAAAGAGTAGAACAAACACAGAATACTGTATTGCATTAACAATTAACCGATACATATATACTTCACACATTAATCAGTAGACATAAAACGACATAAAACTTAATTGATTTCACTGAAAGCATGATAACATAGTTGAGACACAAAAGTTAAAGAAACAACAACAACAACAACAATAACAAATAACAGTGGGATACCAAAGTACAACAGATCTAACATAGTTGAGATCCCCTAGTTATCATTCGGATATAGTTGTTTTATCGAAGCAATCCAGTCTTCATTAGCTTTGATATGTTGTTGCATATTTGGGTACCAAGGTACATACTCCTCCTTCACACGTTTTTCTTGTGCTCGAATCTCCTTTTGAAGTTCTTTAACGAACTTCTTCTTGTTTTCGATCTCCTCTTCAATTATATCTTGTTCCCCACGCTTACGCACCCATTCTTCTTGTATCGCCGCTATCTCCCCTTCCTTTTTTGCTATTTCCCTACGTAGTGTGCCAGGCATTATTTGAGTACAAGGAGGGTTTTCAAATTGAGAGGAACGAGGGTTTCCAGACATTCTTTGAGAATGAGGGTTTTCAAATTGAGAGGAACGAGGGTTTCCAGACATTTTTCGAGACCCAGGGTTTGTTGATGAGGAAGGCAATTTATCAGCCATTGTTGTGGTAAGAGCAAGATAAGAACCGTATGAGAGGTGTGAGTATTTGGTTCATGGGATAGACCCTTTTTATAGCCATGTTTTCTCTTTATTTTATTAAATTTTTTTTGGGCTGAATCAATTGAGTTTTCAGACGAATCTTACTGTTTTAGCTTTTCAGACGAATCTTACTGTATTAAGCAGAAGCGTCAGTCATCTTTTACTTTTCAGCGTTTTACAGTATTCCAGCCTTATTTTATGACCCAAACATGAATTATTGGTCTTAAAGCAATAGTATTTAGCTTTTTCTCGTACATTTTCAGTCACATGGGTCCTTCTCGTACATTTTCACGTGAACACCTACTTTTAAAAAACCCTAATTAGGGTTAGTGTATATATTAAAACCCGAATCTAAAAAAAAACCCTAATTAGGGTTAGGATATATAAAGGTCACATATTATTTACATAATATTTTAAAAATATATATATAGGGTTAGTGTCATTAAAACCCTAATTAGGGTTAGTGTATATACGTGAACACCTAATTTTAAAAAACCCTAATTAGGGTTAGTGTATATATTAAAACCCGAATTTAAAAAAAAAACCCTAATTAGGGTTAGGATATATAAAGGTCACATATTATTTACATATTATTTTAAAAAAATA